>BRZM01000127.1:553423-698248 GCA_033238685.1 Lates japonicus | reverse complement strand
CCCAGGGCTCCTTGATATTTACAGGAACTTCGTCCCTGATTTCTTCCACAAACACAGAGCTGGATTAATTTTGTTCTTGTTGATGCACTGTAGTCACACTGGGCATGTGGGGAACTTGACATGAGATGTGTAGTTATTACAGTCCAGAATCAGAGTGCTGAAACCTCGAAAGCTGACCCAGCAGGCCGGGTTCAATAAAGAAAAGACTAGATAGAGGAGACACGCAAATACAGCTGTAGGTGATGCTTCCAGTTACGAAATATGCATTATAATTTATAATTTATCATAAAGCTGCACTAATCAGTGTTTTTACATTAACAATGGCTCAGATGACTGTAACATAATGCGGTTCCACTCCAGCTCTACAGTGTTGTTGCCGTATTTCAGCTGTTATTCTGATTTATTATTAACTTGTTTTTAGTTCACTCTGATGTTCTTATTAACCTCATTACCTGCACTCAGAACCAAACAGCAGAAAACACAATTACAGAACATAGTGGAGCTTTAACTAAAAGAATATTTTTCAAACCCAGAGCTAGAAGAGTAGATGCTGGACTCCATCAATTGAAACCCAAAGTTATTGAGATCTGGAAGTTGCTGGGTTTATGGGCCAGAAAAACAACTCTGCAGGCAGAACAACAGCATTGGTAGTAACTGTCACTACTTTTTCTTTTCTTTTTTTTTGTCCTCTGTATACTTTCTTAAGCTCCAGTAACTTCTTCCATTTATAATATAAGAATCTGCGGCGGGCCACTTCACACCTAGGCCTTCACTGGTGTCCTACCTCTACCTCTAGTAGGCTACCTTAATACCTTAATGTCACGGATATAGAAAGCATCAACAATATAATGCTATAAAAACCCAATTAACATAATTCAATTGGTCTCCAAACACTGCAGCCACAGCTGCTCCACACACATCATCTCCAGCAGAAGCATCAGTATTAACTAATAAAATGACAAAGATATAAACAATAAAATATACTGTAGGTAAAATGCATTTTACTCATCAAAACTGCTGATTATTTGTAGACAAATCAAAAAACTGCTTCTGTCGAGCAGACATTCTCAGCCCTAAAGCGAATTACAACTTATCCGAGAAGTACAACTGGACAGACTCAACTTTCAGCGTTAGCCTCCACAGCCATAGAAAAGGACTTATTGTTGGAACTGAGACGCACAGATAACCTCTACAACAGAGTCACTGAACTCTTCCTCCTCCTTTAGCCATTGTGGGTTGAGAAAACCTAGACTGTATATAGTCTATGGAGAAAACAGATAATCTATGCATGCTTAGCGTGCACTAGTAGCTATAGATGCGGTTTTGCTAGCTCTGACCAGCATGCTCTCTGACCATCCAATCAAATGTCATGAAAATGTTGACATTAGCGAAGGCCTGCTAGAAGGCCCTGATCTCGCCAACTCGACATCTGATTGGTTAAAGGATCCACGAGGCAACTGTTTCATTGGCATTCATTTTAAATTACAGGGGCCTGTACTGTTGATTCTGAAGGCCTCAAAGCAGATTTCTTTTAATGTGGCAACACAGCACTGAAATCTGATTGGATAAAAGCTCGAACATAAACAGACTGTATTAAACAGCGCAACTGAGAGGAAAGCTATGAGATGAGCCTATTGGGAGTAATTTAATACATATAGTATTAATAGGAAAAACATATATTAAAACATAATTCAGTGATTGTGACAGTGTTTGGGCCAGCAGAGAAGGCCTTGCTGGCCCTGACAGCCCACCACTGGTAAAAAATATAGACCAATGCAGCTTTAATTTTAAATAACCTAAGCTTTGGGATTGGGTGCAAACTATGACAGTAAATGGCTGTTGTAATTGGTCCTTTAACTTCTGGTTAACAAGAAAAGGATACTCATCCAGCAGATTGTAACTCAGGTCCAACACCTCCAGAGTGTCAGTCTGTGAAAGTATAGTTTCATAAGGGATTTCTGTCAGGCCCTGGTAGGCAAAAGAAAGCCACTGAAAACTTGAGGCGTGGCTGGATTGACTGTGTTGGCCTGAAGTATGATGCTCCATGACAAAAACCACAGCACTGTAACCTCTTCAGTTCTCCTCTTGTGGTGATGATTAGGAGGGAAGTCAGATGATTATGCCATGATCAGACCCTGAATAAACAACAAAATAAGAAATGTGTAAAAGATATGCATACCACAGAAAAGAGTCTGAATGAATCTGAGCAAGCATTTGTTTTTTCTTCACTACAACACTAGCCTCTCCTGTTATGGCTTTGGGGGTTAGACTGAAATAAATAGATAGTAATACAGCCTTGCACAATGATCTGTGTCTGGTAAGTAACAGTTCAACATTTGGCGCTTATTTGTTTTCTTTCTGAGAGTGAAATGAGAAGATATTATCATCAACCTCATGTCTGTGTGCTAAGTGTGAAGCTGAGGTCTGGGGGTGATTAGCCTAGCTTAGCATAAAGACTGGAAGCAGGGGGAGACAGCTAGTCTGGTTCTGTCCAAAGTGTAAAAATCCACCTACCAACACTTCTAAAGCTCACTGGTTAACACGTCTCATTTGTTCAATTTGTGCACAAAACAACTGCATTTTAGCTGGAGTACAAATCACATTACTCAGAGACAGTAGTCTTTTTTTCCTGATACTATGGTTAAGCAGCTGACAATATTACTGTAACTGAAAAAAAATCACTTTCCTTCAAAAGTAGCTCAGAAATGAACAAGCTCCTCACGGATCCTGAGGCCACAAAGTGTGTTACCATCTTTATTTCAATTTACTCGGGATTAAACACAGACAGGCACTGAAATAAAACCGGGCTGCTCGTTCTATTAAAAGCACACGTAAAGAAACTGATTGAGAGAGGAATTTTAGTCAGTGGTTTAGTCAGCCACCTGCTGATGATAAAATGTAAAGTAAGTGAGCAGCTGCTTGTACACTTCAGTTACTTACTAGCAAAAGATTGTGTTCCATTCAAAACTGGTGGTGAATAATCAGTCAAATGTGACATACTTATCTTCTGACTGATGGATGTGCTGCTATTATACGTTTTGGAAAGAACATTTTTTATAATTTACAGTAGAGATCAACCATCACAACATGTTACCACAACATGTCTCCTGCTACTTTGTCAAACAATCAAATATAGATGCATCATATCCATGTATATCTGTTGAGTTTTAGTTGGACTCACCGAGCTGAAGAGGAAATGGTGTATCTTTCCAGTGGCATGCAAACCTCTGAGAACTGCTTACAGCTCATATAAAAGGCCTTCTTTCATACCCCAGCTGTAGATCACATGATGGGGATAATCACATTGCCGCTTAACCTTGTGGTTCGCAGGGCCCACTGGCCCAGATCTAAATAACACTGGTGGTGTTGAATTCTCAAAAAAGGGACAACAACAGTGAGAGAGGCTTAAAACTAATGGAGAAATATCAACATGAAATGTAGTTCTACTGCACCCAAGGAAAGTTGCTGGATAATTGCTTAAATGGATTTGAAAATAACATAATCTCTATAATAAAAGCTTATTTTGAAGCTGATACACAAAGATATTACATATGATCAGTTACAGTGGAGCTGCAGATTCCACACTGATAATACTGATTTGATTCTCCTTGCAAATACTGTAAGGATATTTTTCCAAAAGTTATACATGAAAAAAACAAGAACTGACTATGCAAAAATATTAAATTAGAACTTAATTTACAGAAGATTTAATCTTGAATTTTAATAGGATGTTTGTTTACATCGCCAAATAAACATGTTTATAAGTGGAATTAATGAGGTCTGATGATTTTTGAAGAAATGAAGAGCTCAAGCCTCATCTTCATTTTCACAGAAATTAAACTTTAACATTAAGGGGTGCAGGGAGAAACTTTGCTGTTGAAGCCCTATTAACCCCCCAAGTTCCCAAGAAGTACAGTATACACAGACACAGCATTTTCATTATGATTTTGCCTGTAGACATGGAAACCAAACACTACTCCTCTGCTGGAATACTATGTGTCATTTGGGTTGGATTTAGAAATATGTACAGTGTAAGCACAACATAAATTAGAATAACAAAAGTTCTATATCTAGGTTTGGACACAAGATGCCTTAGGTAACACTGCAAGACCTGCAGGAAATTTACACAAAGTACAATATCAACAAACTAATTTGTGACCAAATTACTAACACCACAAGCCAACTCACAATCAGTGAGCCTTGGGCTTTTGGGGCCCCTGTCAGTAATCCAGCCTCAGTTCTATCTAAAATAAGTAAGCTTCACATATATAACAATACTTCCAGTGGCTAATTAGGATAAATGCTGTGTAAACAATGTCACTTAGTGTAGCAGGTTACTTTTTAGACACAGTAATTGTCGCAAAGTTCATTGTAAGTTGTAGAAACAGTTCCAGCAAAGTTCCCACTGATCCTTATTGGAAAGTTGTCTTGTTGTGCAGTTCAGACGTATTGAGGATGAGTCCTTCCTCCTGCAGCTCTTCTCAAACACAGTGGTTCATGGCTATGATACCGTACACAAGTCAAATTCAAGTCTTGACCGAACACACAAAGCGATGACCTCTGCTGGTTTTACAGTCCCTTATCTGCCACTTTGCCCTTCTCCACACCAGGACACACTTTTTGGTTCCCTTCATTTTTGACCGAGGGGGCGTCTTTCTCCAGTTGGTGTAGCTGACTGGCTCGCCGCCTGCCCACTCCCAGCGTCCTCTGCCTTCCCTGTCATTCAGACCTTATACAGTTGGAGAATAAACGGTCTGTTAGAGTAAAATAGTTGCACTCTACAATAAAAAAACATTTCTAGAAAAGATATCAAATGATGTACTTCAAAAAAAAAAAAAAAAAGCCCCAGACCCTACAGGTGGAGCTTATGAAATGATATATAAACAGCAGTGGCATCAGCAACAAGCAAGTGGCAAGTGAGAGGCATGGATATTATACACTGGATCAGTATCAGCTTTAGTGCTGACTTTGCATTGGGTAATGGCCAGACATGACCATTCCACATTAAATATTTTTATATTATCTGTTCTATTCTATTTATTTGTATTTTAAACAGGAACCCAACCCATTGTAACAAATCAGTAAAAAATCCCCACCTATCCAGAATGGTTTTCTTCCACTGAAGTTCCACAGCCAGTCCATGTCGACTTTAGAGAGAACACTTGCTAGAGTTCCTTTATATCTGACACAAAAAAGAAAAAGAAGGAACTGTGTTTTCTTTTTGAAAGGATCATTTATAGAGCATATAAATGAGATTATACAGTTCTTGTGTGTGACAGACAACTAATCAGAAGCATGTATGCCCATGTTTTCTGCCTCGCAATTTCTCTCCAAGTATGTTGAGTATGAGCTTCATGGTGAACCATACCTCTCCCTGCAGGCTCTGTTAGCTGTGCTCCAGGTGGCTTTGTGCTCAGTGCTGAGGATGTAACAGTAGCCACCATGAAAGGTCCAGCCCTGAGGACACATCTGAGCACTCACCATCTGTGTTTCAAGAGCAAATGTACAGAAATGTTAGTAATTGTAGGTGAATATAAGAAATTATTTTATCATGAAGAGGAAAGTGAAAAACAAAGTTCTGTCCTAGAGCCACTACTTTTCAGTCTTTATCTTAAAGCAACATTACGTATTTTACATAGAAATCACAGCTTCAAAATCATTGTGATGCTGCACTGACTTGTAATAGGGAGAGTGGTTCCGCTTTCATTCCCACTTCTGCCTTGAACGCCTGTTCTTGCACTATGTAACCTGGGCTAAGCAGATGAGATCTCCCACAAGAAGAATGTAATGCTTGCGTAAAGTGCATAATGCTTTACAGCCCTATGTCACACACTGAGGAGGCTAGCAAGTAATTATTTATTTCATTTAGAACCCCTCTGATGAATTTTGTTTTCTGTACATGAGTTGTTAGCTTCTTGGAGTACACTGTTTCCAATACCCATAACTGATCAGACTCGGCGCCCAACAAAATTTAATGCACCAGCATCCTGTGAGCAGCCTCTGTTGTGGCTGCAGAGGGCGCTGTTGCTGCTGCTCACCAAAAGTTATATAGCGCTGCTTTACAAGGACAGTGCTGACACTAAGCTCTATGAAGATGACACCCAATTCTATATTGCTCTTAATCCTCTTGATCTAAAACTTTGCCTGCCATTTACAATTTACTATCTGAGTAAGACATTTGGGTGTTAAAAAACAGCATTCTATCATAAGCATATGAAGCATATGGTCATGATCAGACCTTTATTTTCTCCCAGAGGTGCAAAGAAGCTTGTGCATGCTTTTATTACAACTAGATCTTAAAAGTAGGTGTTGTGAGGCTGGAATACCTGATCAGTCGGTGCCCAGGGTTTCCAGGAGACACCATTGCAGTGAAAGAGCTGATTGGTGGTTTGGTTGAAATGCAGGAGTCCCATCAGTTCTGGCACACAGGGCTTGGGGATGGAGTTATCAGCTGTAGCCTATGGACCACAGAAATTGTAGTAAGTGGGAACAACTAGTATGCATAGTAATTATGAAACAAAGTGAAACATTTTCCCATGGATGGATACTAAAATCCTCAGAATTCCTGAGACAAAAATTGCTCAACATTTCAAGTAGGTCTAATGTTGTGCGCACAGACAGCTCTTTAACCTAGTTGGAGAAAAAGTTGACCAATCACAGATTTGTAGGGTGGGGTTAAGAATAGGTAGTTCATCTTCCTGACCACAAAAATTGAGACATCAATACAGCTGTATGGGTTGCTGAAAGTTGACATAAAAACAATAATAAAATACATATAAAATAAAAACACATTTGGCCTTAGCAACCACACCTTCCAAATGTAATTGGAGGGACTGACAAATCACTTGCTACTGGAAAATAATCCACACATTTCACACAGAAACTGGCCAACATGAGCCAAAAGAATCAAGAGTGAGAAAATAGCGAATTAGTTTGATTGTCAGGGCTAAAGCAACTCCACGTGGCCCTGATCGCAAAGCTGAAAAAGAGACAAAGACATCTTGGCAAAGGAGAACTGAGCAAATTTTCCAAGAAGCAGAAAAGAACGAGTGGAATTTGTACTCACATGTACTTTAGCCAGTCCAGATTTCTGAGGTTTTGAGACCTTTCTTTTAGGATCCAGTTTTGATTCAGTAGGCACTGCTGACACCTGCTGCGGTGCCCCTCTGCTAACCACACGGATGTTTGCTTTTCTGCCTTTCCTGGATGGAGAGGTGTCATCTTCTACTTGCATTTGCATGATGCCGTGATACTGGAATCAAAAAGGCAAAATAAGTTAGGGGGTTTTCTGACTTTAAGAGGTTAGGTCAGATTCGAATCAGCCATTGCTGCTGCTTACCGTGTAAACAATGTCTGTCCCATTGTGAAAAACTGATGATGGTGCAATCTGAAAGATTAAACAGAGTACTGAGTTTACAGTCTATAGAGCATTTTAAATTAGAACAAAGCCAAAACAAAAACTGAAAAATGCCAGAACTTTAAGAGGAGGTACTTACAGACTTTGGATTGCCTGTAACTCTCAGTTTCTTTTTCGGGAGACTTGCAGGCCTGGAGACGCTGTCTCCACGGGCCCAGATGACTGATTCAGTGCCTAAAGGAAGTTTCTCTAGCTGAATGGATCCATGCTGGGGGTATGTGTCTGACCTAATCTCTTTTCCTCCAAGGACAGGAGCCTCCTGATCCTGGTTCAGCCTACACTGTCCTGTGGTGTTGAAATTTTGTCATGTTAGTATCTGTTAGCAGATATTGATTACCTTAGTTTATAATGATTTTCTTTGGTAGGTGGCCATGTAAAATGGCTAATGTGCAGTGATGCAGCCTTGCAAAGTGTCCTGGGATCTTAAAAATACAAAGCTGGGATTTATTTTTACCTGAGTCCCTGATAGTGACTTGAGCCCTATTGATGGTGCCAATCACTGTGCCTTCAGGGGAGATCAGCAGCACTTCAAACATTTCCTCAGCCTCCTCAAGGTGATCCCGAATGATTTCTATTTGCCAGCTCCTCTTTGACACTCCTGCACAGAGAGAAACATCACAGCTTTTTAACAAGAGTTGGCACAGATCAGATTTATTGTGGCTTTTCCTGGTTTGTACTTTATATTTTGCAGCACACTGTAAATTACCAAAATCAATTGTGGTTGTTGTAGTGGGATGATATTAGCAATAGCAATTTTAGTAAAAATCTTTTTTGTGACAGTGAAAGACAATGCTATCCCTCTCAGAGGGTCAATAGAACATGAGAGAGTTTAACAAAATTAGATCTGACACATACTACGCTATAACACAACTTTTAAACACATTTTGCTCAGTTTGCAATACAGACAGCTATTTTCCTTTTAAAACTTAGGGAAGAGGCTGAGTGGAAATGTAGAAGTTAACCTTTCTGAGATTTATGTTTTATCAGAGTGTTTTCAACCAGCATGTGTTGGTTTTATAAGTGGAAATGCTTCAGGTATGAAGATGAATGGTAGATAACAGGAGGTGAGGAGCAGTGCCCAACTGCTTCCTTAAGCTTTCTGTGGGAAGCAGAAAGTACCAAACAAGACCTATGTGTAGAATGGGGCATTAGCAGGATACTAGTTGAGCACTAACATTTACTAAACCCCTGAATAACCACAACAGTTGACTCTTCTGTTGATTCTTGTTCAGGGATCAAGGATGTTATTAATTTGTTTTCACAGGCTGTGTTGTACTCCCCATTACAAGCAAACTGATCTTTGTCTGTAAAACAGGTAGACTCTTAATTTAAAGCATAATGCAAGTTATCTAAATTAATGAGCACATACCTGGATCAAACTGAACGAGGGAAGAAGGACTTATGAGGAAATCTTTCCCAGCTGTTGCAGTCACTGCCTTTAACTAAATGAAGAAACATGATTCACAAACATCTTAAAATCTGATGGAGGATCCAACATCAGGTAGCAATAATGAATCCAAATCCTGTACAGTATAAAGCTGCTTGGGGTACTGAGTACCTTTAATAATGCAACTGTTAATGCAAAGTTAGTGAGAAAGAAAATTCATGACCGCTGGTCAGTTTCAATAAGAAAAGACTGCAGACTTTGACAGTGATGTATGAGGACTCTGCTAAGTTTCCTTTGCGGATGATGTCCAGCGAGACGCCTCCCTGCTCCTCACACACAGAGTACTCAGGTTGAGACAGCTCCACGTTGGACCAGCTGAATTCAAGTCTGCAAAGACAAAGTCAAGCATGGTGAAGACTAAACTATTTATTTAATATGCCATAAAAATCACTGTCACTGTGTGTTTTCTTACATGTGTGATGGCCCAGTGTTCCCTAAAGGATCAGACACTCTGAACTCCAGGCTGTCGGAGAGAGACTCCCTCTCTGGACTGATGATGTAGACGATGGTTCTCTTATTCAGCTCTGTCTGAGAGAAGCGCTGTGGCACAAAACCACCTGTAACAGCAAAGAGGACTTTGAGACTTACTTTTTCATTCCAAGATAAGCTGAAGTGTAAATGAAAACAAAATTCATTTTTCAACCTGTAGTAATGTTTTCTAGGTAGCCAAAGTATGGTGGGCGGACGATGCAGAATATCAGTTCTTCTTCTCTGCTGTCCGAGTCTTGGGCCTTCAGCTCCCGGGATGACAGAAAGATGCCGTACCGTCCGTCACCTAAAACCTCTGCTTTCCAAAGACTGAGTATCTTCACAACCTCAGGAGCCAACTTATCCAAAGGCTTGATCTGAAATTATACATGGTTTGTTAATAAGATAGATACGGGTTAACATGAATATTGTAGCAAAAGAAGTCATTTAGATTTATGAAATGATATGACATGGTCTATATGATGAACACAAATCTAACTTGAAATGCTGCATCTGTTTTTTTCTAGCACAATGATACAACAGAGCACCAATGATGCATATTGTGCTTGCCCCACACAGTTGATCAGTCATCTGTTACTGCTACAAAAGTATGAAGACCTTTTTCACAGTAGATATTTTTGACTTGTCATAGCAGGAAAAGCATAGGTGAAACAAATTTCACAAACTGTGGCTCATTCTCATCAAGTGTCCCAGTAACCATGACAATAAGACCCTGGAACCAGCTCATGCAAATGGAAAAGATTTTTGATGTTATCATTCACACCTGTGTTTTTCCTGGAATTACATAAACAAAATATCTACTTTTGCAGTGTTTTTAACTCAAAGGTTCAAAGATAACAGTACTGTACACTTCAGTTTAAAAAATACTATTAGATTCACATACTTGTGAAGTGGAATGTTCAAAATCTCATTGTTAAAAACATTAGTGACTGTTATCGTTTTAGTATTAGTGAAGTTTGAGATCCACTTGCTAACATAAAATGCTATTTAGCTAAAACATTTTTTAAAATTAGCTTGTTGGATATTGTTTGTATCACATTACATTACCTTGTTATCCTGAGAAGAACTTATTTAAAACATTGCATTATACATATCATTTTTAAATATTTATATTTTGTTATAGTTTTGAGAGCAGTATGTAAATAAATCGATCATATTGATACATTTTTGTTGTGACTTTTATCTGTTATAATCCATGACACTGAACTTTATTAATCCAAATACAGGGAGCTTCAAAAGTTTGTGGAAAAAGGACGCTGAAAAAACGGTTTAAGTTATGATGTTTATTTTGCATTTACCAACATGCATTTAAGGTTCATGTTAGAACATGTTACTTGTGCGTTAATCTGAGCGTACAGGTGTGTGAGATTAAATCCCTGCATATGAGAGTTTTTAGTTGTGGCTACTTTCACAAACTTTTTGGAAACCCCTCGTACACACATTCATCTTCCTGTCCAACATGCTGTACTTCATCTCATTTCAGGCAGTTTAGCCCTGTGGTTGTTCAATAACCCTGTCCGTGTTCAGTCACGCCACTTCAGAGAAAACAGTGTTTGAGTGAGTTAGCTTCAGCTGTTATCTGGCATCGACGTACGTTAATGCTATAAACCAGATATCATGTTTGAAAGTAACATTCTCTCTTACAAATGAAAACAATACATGACAACAAAACACACCCTTGCTCAGTCATTCATTCGAAGCTTTCATACAGTCTGCCAGTATGATGTGACTAGCAGCTCATAAATGGTCAATGTTATGTGTTAGCAAACTTCAGATAGATACTGTTGTTTAACACACATCAACATCAGTCTGCCTCTACAGGAAATGATGTTCCACACCTGGGTAATCCTTCTCATCTCTTTGGCTCAAGAGGCCTTCTAACTGTGAGGTGTGCAGTTAGATCTTTTGGAACTTGGAATACACATATGATGACGTGAACGTAATATTGTAGCAGGACTGGAACTGAAGAAGTACAGTCGTTGTGCCTGTATGGTGAAACTACACAGGTTCAAATGTAACTGCTTGTCGGAAGCTCTATTGGTGCTGTCAGAGCAGTGAAGGCAAACCATAATCCAATCTGTGACGGCCCTCCGTCATGTTATATCAACCTCAACTCTGTGTGTCTGTAGGTGAGGTTGACCAGCGATTTGGTGGTACCTGCTAAAAAACAGCCTCCCGTACTGTAGGCTGGAGGAGCCAAAGTCAGGCGCTGGGTGGAGTGTCTGGTGAAAGGGCCAGTTGACAGGTTTGCTTCACTGCTCTGGCAGCACCAGCCAAACTCCTCTAGATATTGGAGACTGTATTCACCAGGCAATAACTGACTTCTTCTCTATGTTAAATTGCTGCTGGCGATAACTGTTCGTGCCATCATGTGCCCAATTTGAAATTCAACTGCACCGGTGGGAGGTATGGTGCAGGCAATGCTGAAGGCTTTCGGGCGATGACCCGTTGTGTTAGCGGCATCGCTGATTTGCTGGCGTGGCGGCGTTGACACGATGGTTTCAGAAGAAGCTACGGAGGCAAACCGACGAGGCGAAATGGGCCCAACGTAACGATAGCTTTCGTGTGAAGGTGTTTTGCTCAAACCGTGGCGGACAAGCCGTGCTGTGTCGATGGCGAATGGCGGCCGGGGCCAGTCTACCTGGCGCGACTCTGATGACAGCTCGCGGACAGGCTCTTCAGGCCTTCAACGCCTGACGGATATTTGGCATGAAATGTGAATGTGACGAGGGCAAGACTGTGAAAAAGCCCTGTTTCAAAATCATATCAAAGACTATCTCGCTCACCATTCATAACGTCTTCATCGACTATTCATTGTCTGAGATGAGGCGTGTGTTTCAAGCAATATCAGCTGGTAATTCGTGTTTAATAATAACATTTGTGAGGCCTGGGCGACGGTCATGTTTTGGCTGATTTTGACATTCACTGGTGTGGTCAACACGGAAGCTGATCAACCGGTACTGGCCATCGCGAACGCTGATTAAGCTGCTGGCTGTATTTGAACATGCTATTCAGGAAAAAGCCTGGTGTGGTATGTACAACATCGAAATCTTTCCATGCATGACCAATTTCGAAGATATATCGTAATTCTGAACACTGATGAAAATGAGCACGGTTAATTTGTTTCACCTGTCTTCCTGTGTTCAATCAAAAGTCTTTCGCCGCGGTAACAGATGACGATCGCTTCGAACTGCTTTAATATCGTCATTGATGTTCTGATATATCGTATTTAAACTGGAACCATTCAGTTCGTTGGTCGTCGCATGAACCGTGATATCGTTCATGGTGACTGCTACGGTATGACCACGTCATCTTGTTGACAAACCGTTCGGATCGAGCTGGATGGATGACTCTACGGTGTGATACTCGATGTTTTGAGCTTGAAGGTTCTGACGGTTGCGGCTGTCGGGCGGGCAGATCGGTTGAAGAGAACGATACCTGTTGCCTGAAAACACGGTTGAAAAATTTGTTTTCGTACGCCGGCAACGTGAAAGTGAATATAAAGTCTGCTGGTGCGGTGATTGTGCGCTCGGACAGGCGAATAAGGGCCATCGTCTTGTCATCGTCCGAGAAGATCTCTCCGACGACCTGAGTTCGAATACGATCAGAGAACATGAACCGTCACGTGCACGATGATGATTTTGTAACGTCGCCTCAAGTTTGGTCTTCACCATCTTGTTTCTTTGCGAACGAACGGCTGATCAACGTAACTGAACTCTGGTGACCAATGACGAGGCTCTGGCGAACATCCACGAAAACTGCTGATCGCGTCACTGTCGAGATGGGCTCTTTCTGTGACCGTGATCGTATTTCTTTCTGTAACTGCGTTAACTGGTGCGACCGTGCGCTCAGTAGCGCTTATATATGCGAGACGGATGTACAGTGGATCTCAATCGGGCTACGGATGTTCTTGAATGTTTCTCGTTGATTAAAGGCATTGAACTCCGACGGCTGGCGCTGTTTCCTGGTTCGGTTGATCGAACCGTGTCTCGTTATGCTGAGTGGGGAATGCCACCTGTTTGAACAAAGGTCGTTTGCTGGCAATGGAGGGTGACACGGCCTGTTAATTGACGTCATGATCTGGAAGAAGATAACGGAAGAATCGGCTGACCGGGGACGAGCGATTAACTCGACTGTTGTTTGTGCTACCTTTCTGACGGGCTTTCGGTTTCTCGTGCCTGGGCCGTCGCCGCCGCGAGCATTCCTTGTGGGCCTGGCACGTGATTGGCTGCTCGATGTTTATGGTCAGAAGGTCCGGCACTTAAATGCACAAATACCACTTGGGCACTTCAGTGTGGCTGCCAGCTGCACTAGGCATGTGTCCTCATTGCTCCAAGTATGTGTTCACTACTCATGGATAGGCTGAATACAGAAGTCACACTTCCTGTGTGTGTAAAAAACACACTTGGACAATAAAGGATTGTACCTCTTTGTGAACTTGAACTTGAATGTGACAATAGCTACATTTTGGAGATTATATTAATTTCATTAATCTAAAGACATCATACATAATGATCATGAACATTTTAATGTTAAATGTCTATATAATCTGCGTTTCCCACAGAGGGCAAATCTTTCAGTGAGGACACATACATACACATTGCAACTGAGAAATGATTAAAAATGTAAACGAAATCAATTACACCAAAAAGTTAGTGTTAATTCAGGTAAAGAGCCTCCAGTTGACAAATACTATGGCATTGATCAACTCTACACTGCTGTGACATTGTACTGTATTATATCATATTGTTACTACATAATAGTGTATCAGAGATGTGTTAGTGTTACCCACTTGAGGCTGTGACAGGTTGGGAGGGTCATGGAAATCAGACAGCACCACCTCAAAGGAATCATCAAACACCTCATTCCCAAGATGTCGGTAGTACAGCATGGACTGAGACAGGTCCCTCTGCAGAAAGTGGCTGACAGGATAACCTGGATTAAAAACAACACAAACACAACATGGTGGTTAAAAACACAAACAAACTCTGCGTATGATTAAAAGATAAAGTCCATTCCCTTAACCTGTGAGCCCTGGTCCTGGGATTTTCATGACCTCTCCTGCCTGTGGGGGGCGGGTGATGTTAAAGAGGATGTAGTCGTCGCTGGAGTCCAGGTCTGAAGCCTGGAGGGTGGAGCCCCTCAGCAGAGCCGTTTGGCCCTCAGACACCTCCAGCAGCATGTTGGTGATGAGGAAAGGAGGGCTGTCATCCTTTGGCAGGATCTTGATAGGGAATTTGTGCCTGGTCTGATGGCGACCATCGGTGATACGGAAGATAATGAAGTCTTTGGTTGAGTCGGTGTCGTCATGGTGATAGCGAACAACACCTGCTCTGATGTCACTGACAGTGAACATAAAGCCTTTTCCACCTGGAATCAGAAAAGCAGAATTCAGATGCTGTCAGCCAGCAAGCAAGCTAGCTTGACTAGATCATAATGGATTACCACAGCTTCAGTATGGCCCAACTGATTTTACCATGACTTCAAACTGATCTATTAGTGTTTAATAGGTAACCAAACAGAGGTGGAGATGTGTGTATTGATGTTGTCCACTGGCAGTTGTGTCAGTACCTTTGACAGTTAGCCGTCCATGCTGCAGACCGTCCACAGTGATGACACGAACGGTGTTCAGGTTGTCGTTGTCCACAATCTGGAGCTGCTCCCATGTTATTGGACGAGACTGACCCTCTAACAGGCTGAGACCTACAAGACAAGTTATTCAGTGAAAAACCACACTTAGCTAAGTACACTGCGCCATACGTGCCAAACCTAGTTCTGTAGGATATCTAGGCCTAATGCTAGAGAGCTCAGAGAACTTACTGTCTTCTGCTCGGGATACAGTTGAGTTCACTCTTCTTTACAAAGAGATAACTTCCAGTGTCTATCAGTCTCTATGGTGCCTTTTTCTGATAATTATATGGCTGAAATTTCACATAGAAACCTTGTCTGGTGCAGCCTTACACCTGTATTAAAGTCCGTGTAAAGCAGTAATAGTAATGTGTTCATCACACCACAGGAAAATGTGCTATGAACCACCCAGCTAACTTTGAATGGTCAAAAAAATAAATAAAAATCGGAGAATATATAAAAATAGGTTTCAAAATCATGACAAAATAAGCAGCTCTTTCTGCTCTGAGACGCTGGGGGCGTGTCCGCTGCAGGTGCTGACACCACGCCCACTTTAAAGCTGCAGCGCAGTGACCGTTAGCACCCTGTTAGCATCCTGCTAGCAGCCTGTTAGCGCCACAACCTGTAAAACAGATACTAGCAGCCTTGGAGTTGTGCAGACATTCCATGGTTTAGCCACCAGAGGATACACACATTTGACACACACACAATGAGCAATGTGAGTGGGACACGAGGGTGAAGGCAGTGGGGTGGAGGGGGGCACGGTTGGATCGGTTCGAATTTCCAGTGAATTCCTGTTGTCTGCATGAAAGTTCCTCCTCTTAATGCCTTTGAAATTTTAAACAAGGCAACGACCGAGCTGTTCTGCAGACTCTGGCATCCATGGAAGATGCATTTGCGGGACAACAACATAGCTAACTAGCAAAACCTACAACGGCTTGCACGAACAGGAGCAAGGATTTAGTATTAATAATGCAGCGCACGGTTACGGTGTTAGGGGTGGGGTTATGCTGAGTGGTGACTCCAGTGCGTCACCGACCACCGTTTCAGACCCGCCCATAAAATCCTGACAATGAAACTGATAGAAAACTATGAAACGGTCTAACTTCACAATGCAATGCACATAGTCTACAGATTCTACACGTTTTCAGGAATTATTTTCTGACATAATGTGTTTACAGACAAATCTCTGAATTTGCTTTACATAGAATTTAATTGTTTATTTGTTGGTTTGTTTTTTGAACAACAGGGGGCAGAAAACTCAGCAAAATCCTGATAAAACTATTATTGCTTATGGTTTAGCTAACAATAGTCTATTTACACTGTCATGTTCTATGTGAGTTTTGACTGTATTTGTCTTTTCTCCCCCTACTGGTGTTTTGGGGTAATTCATTCATTTTCTTATTTAGGTCTAGCCTTTGTTCTTATAGGTAGATTAGATCACATGACACTGTTAGGTCATAGTATAGAGACTTTGATCAAAAAAAGGGATTCGTTTCTACATTCCATGTGGTCAGCTTGCTTCAGCTGTCATCATCATTTCCTCTCGCTGTTTGTGCCTAGGAAAAGGATCGCTTGTGAGTTATATTCACATTTTCAGTCACTTCTGTTGTTGTACAGGTGTTAATGTAGTGCATTTTAATATGTTACATAAGTGTTTACAGTATTTTATTTGCATATAACTGCTGCTAATGTTAAATTAACAGTGAACTACAACCGTAACGACCATTCAACTTTACTCCAGCTTCTGACTCTCTCTTGAAGCTTGTTCGCTATCTGTCAATTTGCGTAGAGACACACACGCACTGAGGACAGAATATACACATTCACAAGACTCACAGAAATGTAGCATTCATTAGCATTCCGTTGTGTTTCTAGCCACCTGATGAAAGTCTAATAATCTCAGTTTAGCTCTATTTTGATGTCCACCAACTCCTGAGAAAAACAACTGGCTCCTTAGCTGTTAGATGCTTGACTTTCCTTACCAGCTAATTACTGATTTTGTCTGTTTGGTGCTAGACAGGTAGTGTTGTTGAAGGCAAGCTTGATGAGAGCAGTGAACTTACACCAAACTTTAATGTGTTGTAAAACCAAAACAATCAGCTGAAAGGGGCTAAAACATTCCATAAAGCTGTAAAGTTGGGTCCCTATCCCTATGTCACTATTAGAGTCCCATAAAAAGTCATTGCATAAACAACTTAATTGCATTTGCAGTGTGTCAGTGCTAACATACCCATGTTCCAGGACACTCTGGGTGCATTTGTGTCTGCATTCCTTACAGACATGTGAACAGTCATTGATGGGCTCTTCTCAAAGAAAAAATCATGAACCTCAAATTCCACCTGTCGGGCAGAGGACAGAGAAGTTCAACTGACAAAACCAAAATGACTGTTTATATACTGCACATAGTGTAAGAAAGGGAAGCGCCACCTCATAATTCCTGCGTTGGGTATGTGAGGAGTTGGGAGGTTGATACCCAATGAGCATGTCATTTAGATCCAGCCATGTGAAGGAGGAGATTGGCCGAGTGTGATCGGTCAGATGAGTGATGAAGCCGTCCACAGGGGGTTTGGTGATGTTGAAAACCAAAAGTTGTTTGAGAGTTTCCTCATCCTCAGCATCTAGTGTAGCAGTGGAGAGTGGAGTGAGGATGAACTGGTCTACTTCCAGGATGAACATGGACATGAAGGATGGTTTGGGAGGCTGGTTGGGCATTGCGCCAACTATCCGAACTGGAATCCAGGACTGCTCAGACTACACCACAGTATAAAAAGAGAATATAATCACAAAGACTAATACTTCAAAAGAAATGTTCTATGTTTTTAGTCACATTTACCATAAGTTTGTAGCAACTGACCATCAAAGGTCTGTCATTAGATACAGATTTCATCCTAAACTAATTACCAGGTAAATATCCTGCACTGATTCATTGAGATAATCCTAATTAGTACCTCAGTTTGAAACATTTACAATAAAATTATACAGCACAGGCTGTAGCCAAATTACCTGATATATGCTGCCACTCCTGGTGTCCTTAAGGTCCAGTCTGATTGCAATGTAGTCTATATCAGGAGATGGAGGGTCTATGTGCTGATACCTCAGCCCCATCATCAGGAAGTCATCACAGGGAATCTTAGTGAACTTCACCAGCTTCAGACCCTTCAGGCAGTCTTCAGACTTACACATCGCCCTCTCTTTATTATCTGAGTAATGACAAAACCATACATATCACTTTTTGTATTTTTATGTTACCTAGAATAAATGAATATAATGTCTTGGGACATCTAGGGATGAAACATTATTGAGAAGCTATTAGTGTTGTATCTGTATTTCTAGATTAAATTTATTGTTTTGTATTAGTGGAATGTTTCCTCTTCACTCATGGATAAGCTAGGGATTGTGGATTTCCTATCATCAGCCATGCAGGTAGGCTACCTAGTTGCTGACGTAGGTGGATGAAGCTCTCAGGCTCGTCTCCTCTCTTGGTGGCTTTCTCTGGCTCCCCGGTGACCAGCTGGCCGTGGGCTGGCAGGTGGGTGTCATGGTTGCTCAGATGGATGCTGCACTCCAGGCTAGACCTCCTCTCATAATGGAAGGACACCACATTGCCATCAACAGCATCAGAGAAGCCGTAGAATTCAGGAACCTCCAAAGATTTAGGCCCGAGCTTTATGATGCTGCAGTCAGGTTCCATAATGTCCACATGGAGAGAAAACACCTCCATGTAAGTCTCTGAGTCTGTGAACCTGGTAAAATAAAAACACAAGCTGATCATGCTGCTACAACAAGACCAGGGTAGAATAAGAATGTTTTAATAATATCTAGGCGTTGTACCTGTACAGTCGAAGCTTGACTATGTCCTCTTTTAGCAATGGACAGCCATTATGGACATACTTCACCTCATCAGCCAGATAATGGCAATCAAAGACCTGAAGAAAGAACAGAACTCTTAATTATCAAATATAATGATTGAAGCAGACCCACTGTGAGTAGAACTACCTGAATATTAGACAATGTCCCCAATATCAGACTGGATTTTTTTGTTCAGCCAGATTAAAACTCGCTTACCTTTGTGTCTACATCACAGTATGAAGAAACCACATGGTAACAGATTTAAGACCAGACCAAAATGTGGAATTTATACACAGGCAAGCATACAATTCAATATATCTGGACAATAAAATTTCCAGTGATAAATAAATAATGAATGAATATCTACTCAGGTTCAATGGATATATATAACATACTAATAATGATAATAATATTTTGAATCTATATAGCGCCTTTCATGAGATCCAAGGACACTTTACAGAGACAATGTCCAAACAAAATAAAACAAGACTGACTGCCAAAGGCCTGGGTGAATAAGTGACTTTTCAGACCTGTGAATCTGCATTCTGACCATTTTCTTGATAAATAGCTCCTAATATAATCAGATGCTAATTATGACTAATACTTAAACACTAATTTCATCTTACATACATATTATAAGCTGTGGTTGTGGTAGATACAGTGACTGGCCATGGAGCATGTCAGCCAATTAAACTGTATCTTACTGTAAGTGTAAAATCATAACTCCTAAGTAGGTAAAAGGCTTAAATCCTGTGTGGACCCACTTATAGTGAAGTGAATGTTTCATGTTTAAATCCTAAAGTTTTGTTTTCTACTTTTAAGCCTGAAGAAGGACTCATCTGGGACATTCAACAGACGACTGTATCTGTCAGCACAGAGTCATTAGACAGGAGACGGCCTGTCTACCTGGAAACAAAGGAACAAGTATAGAGAACTCCCTTCACATTCTCTTCCCCAAAATATCTCTTTTCTTGACTGAACACTAAGCTGCTCAAGTCATGGACATACAGTAATACGGTCTTGCTGAGGAGACAGGGGTTGTCTGTTAACCATAGTATTTTTTTGCCCTTCTCTTCATCCCCTTATATCTTTCAAATAACAGACTCAGTGTGTTAATTTAATGTATTTTTGACAGATGATAAAACCAAAATGACATCACACACTGATGCCTACAACTGTCAGGTCTCGTGGTCTGAAGGGATATTTCATAAGAACACAATGGACTCAGTTAGAATAGTAAAGCACTGAGACCTTGTCATCATTACCACAACACTAATAATATATTACATGGTTTCCTCCATGTTAGCTGTCAGTGCTATGGAAGTGTAATGCATACCTTCAGACTATACAGCTTTGTTTTACTAGAGAAGGTAAATTGCCTGGAACATGTGGGGGGTTTCATTGCATGAGGATTTTTCCATTACCTGAGGCATGACTTTTCCCACTCGTTGAGTTATGGGCTCATTTAACACCACCTCCACCTTGCACGCATCCTTCTGATGGGGAATATGGAACTGCAGGTCGCTCTTGTCGAGGTAGGCCAACTGACCTCGTTTCACCTTTAAACCCTTATTGACTTTGACGAGGGAGCCATGCAATGAGCAGGTCATTCCCAACAGAAGCACTGGAAGCAACATCCAGGCCAGCGTTTGACTCTGTGAACCCATCACTGTCAGTCACAAGCCAACGTCCTGTAGGGTCCTCGAGGACTGGCTCCAAACAAAGGCAGGATCACTTGCAGAGACACACCTCAGCGGGAGACTTTAGTAGATCAAGGGAGCATTTTCCTTCGGCTGTACAATGACTCTGCTGCATGTGTGTGTGAGCCTTCACCAGTTCACATAAACATCGGGAGCTGTAAGGAAATAAAAAGGTTTCAGTGCATGATATTAAGTATTAAAATCAATATCTATTTCACCACTCTCAGCAATGAAACAAACAAACAAAACCAAAAACACCACATCATTTCACTGAAGAGAATGAAAAAGAGCAAAAATATTGTATTTCATAAGCATGTATAGCAGCATTCATTGACAGTCAGCAAAAGATTCAGTGAGAGCTTCAAAGACAAAGTGTAGTTCTAACTCAAGCTGAGAGTGGAGCTTGGAGGCTGGAAAACCAAAACACTGAGCTAAAAGATGCTGAGAATGTTAGCCTCGCACAGGTACAGCTATACAACATATCTGGGACATAGCTTCTCCGATGACGATGAGGGACATCATCCATATTATGCTACACAATGATGAGCTTGTTTTCCTGCTGGATATCCTGTAGGATTCATACTGCCAGGGACAATGGTACAAAAATGTGGGAAAACTGGTGGAGTATGTTCTGTGAATGTGTGACCCTCTGCATTCAATCAGTCAGAAAATATGTCAACGCATGATAGCATCACATACTGAAAGTACAGTGCTTTTCGTAATCAATTACATCAATATCTAACAAAATAAATCTACTGTACTGTCGATTTGACTTTATAGAAACTCATTTCAAAACTTGTCTCTTGTCAGAGCTGGCGACAGGCGTGGTTAGCCTAGCATAGCATTAACATATAGAAGCAGGAGGGAAACAGCTAGCCCAGCTCTGTCCAAAGTTCAAAAATAGACCTAGCAACACCTCTGAAGCTCAGTAATTAACATGTTGGATGCCATTTGCTAAATCTATGCACAAACAAAAAAGGTAAAAATAAACAAATGTGGTTAGGTGCTCAAAAACAGGGTCTTGTTGTAGGCTAACCGTGAGTTTACAAGGTTTGGTGCTCATTGTTTTTGTAATTATATGACAGAGTACAGCAATAATAAGAGTTTTTACTCAGCTCCAGGCATGTTCCACATCTCTTATAAACTTTGTGACTTGTTCTGTACTCAGCTTGTCAGGAAATATGTTCATTATGAGCAAATGTTGGCCTTTCCCTGAGGCTAAACACAGCTTCTCTAGTAATGACATGATTTTTTCAGTTGACCCTCAGCATTTAAAGAGTCACCCCCAACATGGGCCTTTATACAAGACTGGTCTTACCGTGATTATTAAAAGGAGTAGGGGACAGACTTCTTATAAAATCATCTCTAAAACTTTCTTTAAACTAACCCAAGGGTACCTTAAATTTCAGAATATAACGCACTAATCTTCCTTACTTTTGCAATCATTACTTGTTTTCATTCTGCTCTCTGCTTTGCTGTTTGTTCATTCTTTCACTGCAGGGATCAATAAAGTTTCATCTTCTCTCACCTTAGATCCCACTCAAGATGTGGTGGAGCTGTTTTGTATCTGAAAACAGCCTTCAGATGTCATCCTGCCACATTCCTTCAACACTTGTTTAGGACACCTACACCAGACCTCACACAGAAAGCACCTTGAACAGAAAAGCGCCTTATAATCAGCCGCTGCATTGGGGAACATGTTATAGCTTGTCTTCATGAACAATGCTTGTGTTTAGGGAGCTGGAAAGATCATGTTCAAGGAGCGGAGTGTAAAAACAGGATTCCAAGTGGTCACAACCCCAGCACCACCACCACCACCACCTCAGACTCCATCAGGAGTGGAGAATGTACTGTTTCTATGTGTCCTGAGAAAAATCTAAATTAGGTCAATTTCATGTTTTTACCTCAGTTACATTTTTGATTGTAAAATCTGTGCTGGTTCAGCTGAAAACAAGACTGTTAGTGAACATAGTCCCTGAAAAGGTGACATATGGTTTCACCTGACAGCAATAATGCACACTTTGAATGACTTCTTGTGACCTTTGTCACAAATATTAGCTTAAATTAGTATGGGTAGTGCTGTACAGTCCAAACCAAGGAAGGTTAGAAACACCCTCATAAGAGCAAGAAAAGAAGAAACTTAAGTAAAGTTAAAGTTAAATTAAAGTTGCAACCATTTTTTTGGCCACCTGCAGGACAATAACACTGGCAAATGATCCCCTCCTAGGTTATTGAGGCTGATGTGTTGGCAAACAGATGCATATTTTCACATCCAGCAGACACAGAGCAACATTAGATTTCATGTTTGTGTCCCCCTGAGTGAATGTCAGCCTGATATTCACCCTGCTTTTAGCTCTGTTTTGGTCGTCACCCACTTCTGAGAAAAAAAAATCTTTAGCTGCTAAATCCTCCTCTATGTTCACCAGCTAGTCTCTAACTTTGTCTGCTTGCTGTTTGCTGCTGAGCAGATAGTGGACAGTGGGTTTATTAGAATTTTTTTTCATTGAAAATATATTTAAAAAAAAAAAGGCAACTGCAGAGTTTGGTGATAGTTCTCTGTGGGTTTGTTATTATGAACCACCCCTTTCACATTACACATATTTATTTGATCCTTTGATAATTCAAAAATATTGAGTGGTGCAGCTTTGAACTTAAACTGTGAAGGACTTCAAGTGTATACTTTTAGCTACTTTTATTCATGAATCTTGGAGAATGATCATGGTTTTTATATAGCCTACCTCTCTCACAGCTGGTGCCCTGTCTCAGATATAACAGCAGTCATATGCTATATTGCCAGATCAGTCAGATCAAAGAAAAACAATGTGCAGTATCTTTCCTACATCCATGCTATTTCCCATGCAGCTCTGTGAGACATGAGATTTGGAGCAAAACAAAGTCCGACTGCATGCCAGAGCTGAGAGTAGATCACATTTTAGCAGATAACGGCCTGTCCAGCATTGTGTCACACTAAATGACTGCGTGTCACTGATATTTACTCTTGGTGTCACAGCACAAAGGCCTCAATAATCTGTCCTGTTAAAGATTTGGATGGCCCTCTGACTGATGTGAGTCCCAGTGGGGAGGCTGCAGATGGGAGGTGGGAGTGCTGGGAAAGGTCCTAATGTTAAGCTGCCTGGAGCACTCTGAGGGTCCTGTCCCTGTTTGCAGTTGATCCTCTTCCTGTTTTGGCAGAGCTTCATGTTACAGTCGTTTTACTATATAATACCAACAAGATGCATCCTGGGAAGTAACATATACTGTGGGTTTAGATCCTGAATAGACAAAGACCACCAACCACACCACTCTGATTTAACCTCACATGTCAGGACTGAAGTGTTTTCTCTACTGACATGTCATTCAGGAGGAGGCTCGGCATCTGCTCAGTGTCAAAGCCAGCAGGTCTAATGACAGACCAGATTTACATTCCCATAAGCTTGTGGTAGTACAACATACACTCCCTAATCCGAACCTAAACAAAACATCAGTGTTGGATGGTATGGTACCACTCTCTCCAGCTGGTTCACACCCTCTTAAAGGGGCACTCCACAAGTTTTACAAGTGAACAGTTTACTCAACACAGGGTGTACTTTTCTGTTTGTGAAAACAGTTGTATAATGTCCTCAGAGTGTTTGGAGAGAGCCTTTCAATCACAAACCAATGACAGTTCAGGACAAAATCAGCTCATGCCAGTGGCTCCAACCATGGTGGCAAAGTAAATCAACTCTGATGAACTTTTATGTGAAAAACTGTGACCAAACTGACAACAGTAATGAGAAAGGAAACCTCTTAAATTAACTGCGGTACCTTATTATCTGGTCTGCAGCTGGGCTACCTGGCTTGCCATAGCTTGGGAGCTACTGCAGCTGAATGGTGCCAGTGAGAATCATACTGGGAGAGAAGTCACAAAGCTTAGCAATGTCTATTTCCTAAAGACGTGTGGATGAATTTTGCTGTGAAGAATGACCACAACTAGAAGTGAGCCTTTGTGAACAGCAGCCATTGTCAATTATGGGATAATGATGAATGCTAAAACACACTATACAAGTACCACACGTAGAAAAGAGTCACAAAGTCAGCAAACTGTAGTAGTCAGTAGTGTCAGTTACAAAACAATATCTGTCTAAAGTTTGCTAACATTAGCCACCATATCCTGTTGGTCATACCAGACCGACATATATTGAACTGAGCAACTGCTGCTGAAAAATGAAATGTTCCCTCCGTATAAATGTGCTGTTTCCTCTTTGATGATTTATTTAACCCTTGATGATATTATCAGGGTTATCTTAGCACGGATTTAGAGAAAACACATTTTTAACAGACAGCCTGCTAAAGACTGGGAATGTGGAGTTGAATGAACAGGGCATTTACCAGGCAGGGAGGGTCTAATGGAAAGATGGATTCAAGTTGAATTATGGGAAATTCAGGATTGACCCATAAAGCAACTAAATTTCAGGATCTCTGCAACTGCTGATTCGATCTTGAACATCCTTTTTAAAAATCTGTTTCTTGTGGGTCCCCCAACTTTATGCAAATGCAGCACTAACTCTCTAGTGTGCCCCTTTAATGGTTTGTTATGAACTGAAACAGACTTAGGAGAAGACAGGATACCATCTGTGAGAGATGTACATTAAAACCAGGATCATTCTCCAAGATCCACTGATAAAAAATGAGCAACAAAGTGAAATATTGGTGGGGTTTTTTTTTTCAAATATTTCTTTGCTAATCCCCCTCATCTTCTGATTCTGTGTACTGGATACATCATGAATGTGTCAGATGTCAGATTTCATTTATACAGAGCACAGGTCTGAGATATTAAGCATTCAACATTTCATATAAACCAGCTGGTAAAAACAGAACATATGCTTTCTGTCTGTTTATTGTCCCACTCTCCTCCTTAAAAAGACAACACAGCAAAAACATGAACTAATAATAAAAGCTCATTAAGGTCACACAGCAGCTCATAATTCTGCCATAAGACAGCTGATTTACATCCCGCCCTGACCAAACCACAAACTAGCGACGGACACAAAACACACAGCTGTGAGGGAACGTGATGTGTCATGTAACAAGTGGCTTCGCTCCACAGCTGGGAATGCCTCTCACATCCATTCACAGCAGCAGCTTCTTCTTCTAATCTTAATAATGACAGGGTCCTTAGCAGCCAGCAATTTTCAAAGAAGGACGAGCCATCGGGGAATAAGAAGGCATTCGCTAATGTTTGGCTGCCGTCCAGCAGCGTAGGCCAGAATGTGCACCAGAAAGTTTTAAAAAGCTCCCAAATACTCCCCAACTGCAAGAAGCAATGTGAAAAAGTGGTGAAAGTGCAGTTTTGCAACACTGGTGCATGAGGTGTTCCACACAGAACAGCATGTTTTACAGTTTCACATTAATATAGCTATAAATAAACCATCAGTGATGAGTTGTAACACACACCAGACTTCATTCAGTGCACTGTATATCTGACTATGTGACTGTAAAACCATACTGATAAAACAATGTGAGGCATTTAGACTACAGGAGCTCACTGAGACATCAGTTAATAGGGCTCCTGATAATGACAAACATTTAGAATTAAGAAAAATTAACCAACAAAAGAGGGAGAAGAAGAAGAAGAGGACGTCCGAGCAAACATTATGCTGGTGAAGCTCCCCAGCAGAGATCTGCACACACATTTAGACATGTCCTTACCTGATCTGCTGACACCTGGCGCTTCCTTTCCTTCTTCTTCCCCTTCTCCCCTACCTGTCTGCTCTCCTCTGCTTTCAACAGCAACTACCTCATTGACAGAATCTGGCTCACTCCTCAGTGACAAACTCCACCCCTGAGAGAGTGAGATGAGTGGAGAGGGAAAGAGAGGGAGGGAGGGAGAGACAGAGCAGAGGCTGAGGGGCTGAGGGCAGGAAGAACCAAGCAGGGACGCCTTCCTCCTCTTGTTGCTGCTGCAGGATCAGTAATCGGAGCGGAAAAACCTAAAGAGAAACACCGGGCTCTGAGATCAAAGTCTTGTCCAAAGTGTGTGGTGGTTTGTCATTATTGAACAGAAGTGGGTGAAGATAACAGGCTGAACAGTTCAGTAATGTAAGGAAATGACCCACAGAGAAAAAATAGACTTCATGTATTTGTACTCTATTAAAAGGATACACGCTCTCCACAACCACAGAGGAGAGGTGTGAGTCAGAAAAACAGGGACTTGAACCAGAAGAGCTGTCTGTCACGAAGAGTATATACTGCTGTTTGCCTTTGGAAGGCAGTGTTGTGTTTATCCTCAAATATCCCTGTGAGGAGGTGCAGTGCTTTTCAGTGGGCTGAGCAGTGACTGACTTTCTGAGAGTGAATTAATGATGAGTGTTAAATGATGTTTATGTCAAAAAATTGTGACTATGTCCCTACAAATGTCATTTAACCAAAATATCCAGACTGTAGTTTTGTGCAGAGCCTTGTATCCCTGCCTGAATGTAACATTACAGGTGACGATGTGTTCAAGGTGGTTTATCATGTGGTTAAAATGGAGGTAAAGCAGCTGTGTTGCTGCTGAAAATCTGAATATTTGAGCTTCACATCAGGCAAGTAGTGTAGTAAGACCAGAACACACACGGTCAGAAGGCATCAGCCCAGTTCCTGTTTAGTCAAACTGGACCGGTGGTTTCTGGGATACAGTGTTCAACATTCTGATATCAAAACATCATTTATTTCTTATAAATGTGTTGTTTCTGGTACACCTCTGACTTAATTCTCATAACGTTATTTTTTTTCATTCAAAATTATAAAATCTGTCATAAAATTTCAACCAAAAGATATTGAGTCTATTGTTAAAATTTAAAACATTTTCCTGTGCAGTTATTACTTTATTCTGAAAATGTTACAATATCCTTAAAATTTCTGTGCTCCTCTCTAGTGTTGGAAAATGATAATGAATAGAATCCTGTCCATTTCTTTTATTAGATTAGATGCTTGATGATGAAGAAAACATTACATGTGTTACTCTGTGAGTGTGACAAATATCACACATGAGGCTGCGGTTATTACAACCACAGTCATTAGTTGTTGCTCATGAAGTCAAAGTGGAGTGTTTCCAGTGAGTGCATCAGCTCTGTGGTTGTCTGTTCAGAGCTGTGCAGGACTGTGGCTCATTACAGTCCGTGGCAGAGTGTTTGTCAAAAGGAAGCAACATTCCTCAGCTTCAGAATGGGACTGCTTCACTAAGTCCTGACAGCCCCTGCGGTTCCTGCATACCTATTAGTGTACAGACTGTTACACTACTCTGCCAGATGGAAACTTCAGCAGCACTCTGACAGGAACAGAAGCACAGATACTGGATCATATCGGACCAGAAGTAAAATAAACACAGAATGGTTCAAGGAGTGTGTCTGGGATTTTTGGATGTAACGCTGGTCTCCTTCCTGCTGTGCTCTGTCACAGGCTTGTTGCTGATGGATCAACGCAGAGATGCAGAGGATGACCAGGAGCTCAACAAAGCTATTTTGGAAATGCTACATATCAATAAAGTGTCTGCGAGCCATCAGGCCAAACCACATCCCTACATGAGGAGGATCTATCAGCATCTGGACTCACTGGAGGCTCAAGACTTTGGGAGATCAGATGGGACGCTGGTGCAGAGTTTTCGGAGTGTTGTCGGTAAGGATTTGAAAATAAAGATTATCCTGGTCTAAGGCAGATATTATATTAGTTATGCCTTTTTCTGTCAAAAAACTAATGAACTAAATTAGGATTATTATCAGATATATACTATACAACAGAGTATACAGATATATAGAGTGTCCCAATGCTAGATAACATGCTGAAAGTACACACTATGTAATGATAATGTTGATGGTGCACTATTTTGGTATAACGTGTTCATTAATGTACTTCACTGATTTTTTGGCCACCTGGAGGCAGTAGAAAAACATGTAACATACAGAATTTCATCCCCTATAAAGTTGATATTGCTAACATGTTAGCTAACAGCTGCTTATGTCCACAGTCAACAGGGCATCTAGTTCTATATAGCTGCTAACAATGGGCTAAAAAGAGCTAAAAGGTCTGCAGTGCTTTCTCTCCGAAAACACCTGCCAGCTGCTGCCAACAAAGTCAATGAGAGCTGTGAGAATGAATCAAAACAGGAAGTTGATAGGCCGTAGAACCAAAATATTAAAGATAAAAGAGACTAAAAAGCCGCATATGACATATGAAACTTTTCAAATTATGCATCATCATTTGCTAATAAAAATACTGATTAGTGCAGCTTTGATTGGAATAAGATGTGACAGAAAACGTATAATGATAAATTGAGCATTAAATGAGGGATCAGTGACATATTAGCATCATACTGGAAATATCCACAAAATCATCAGGCTTATGTTTTCAGACCAGACAGCTCCTCAAGACCCGTTTTACAGGCTGGATAGTATTCCTTCTGATGAGTAAACTGATCTTAATTTGTAAAACTGGTGGAACGCATCCCTAATTTTGTATCAGCTGTAACTAATCCTTTCCTTGTCTTTGTACTTCATGGCTCACCCAGGTCCAGATGCGGCTCCTCCAGGCTGGATCTGGTTCAACGTCAGCAGTTTGAACCCTTCCATGCTGGGTGCAGAGCTGGTTCTGTTCAGAAAAACCCTCCATCCTCGTCCCCTCAGTGTGACTGTCACCCTGCACAGTGTCACTGCTTCGCACGGAGCTCTCCAGGAGAGTCCAGCTCTGGAGGAGAGACTGCTGACCCTGGACCAACGGCCCTCGTCTGGATATGATGTGTTTGATGTGTCAGCTGTTCTGGCTGTGAGGCCTGTGGAGGTGGTGGGCTTTCAGCTACGTTATACAGATGAGAGTGGGAGTCTGGTCCTTCATGACGCCCTGACACAGAGTCTGTACTGTCTGAACAGGGGCTCTCTGAGTGAACCCTTACTGGTGCTTTACCAAGCACACCCCCTCCACATCTAACTCTGTCACTGGGACCACTGTACAGTGTTACAATGACATGTGAAGCTGATAGATATATTTTTATTATAACACATCTAAGTTTCAAGTGAAAGTGGTGGTGCACTAAATGTCTAACCTGAGACTGGGGGAGTTGATACTTGACATGTCAGTGTTACAATCATGAAAGTTTACTGCCCTCCAGTGGACAAGTGAGTAACTTCAACACAACATTAATCCAATCAGCCAATACAGCTAACAGTTATTGATCAGTAACAGTATCAGTAACACCAGTAACATCAGTATTGCTAACAGGTGTATTAATACAGAGTTTTATATAAAAGGTTTGGATACAATTGTAGTTTCTTATGCAGATACTGAATTGTGAAAAAATCTTCCTTTGGGGATTTTCAAAGTAAAAGTTAATGATTAAATGACAAACAAGAATTGTTAAGGGCCATGTTGATTAAATAAAACTCCACATTCATCAGTGGTGATATACTGTTATCATATTTATTTTAGCCAGCTATTATTGTTATTATTATCTCAGTACTGTCATTCACCAAAACCACAAAAGACACAGTTCCTACACACCGGTAATGTTATCTAACTGTACAGATGTGATCTTTATTTGTCCAGGTTTTGAGATATATGTGGTTCCACCCAAGAAAGTGGAAATGAAGTGAAGTGAAAACGTTACTTCTTTCAAAATTTTTAACAGTAACATTTCTCCCCAGTAAAAGTGACTATGGATATTCTACAGAACACAATGTAAACAGTTTCCATACAGACTATTTCTTCAGTAGTTCAAAATCTGAACAAATGAAATCAAAACTATCTGCAAGATCTGTTGGAGAGAGAGAAAATATATAAATTATTCACAATGTGGGTTTAAGAGTTATGTTAGTAATGTTAATGATACCTGTATTAATGGTAGCCACTCAAACAATATGAACATCTGTAGCTTACTGTATAAGATACTTTGCTACTAGTGTGAGAGATTTCTTGATAAATTCAAATAGGCTTTTGGGACTTAAAGGTGCTGTATGTAAGTTTTTGCTATTACTATATAGCCAACAACATATAGGCTACAGTTGTTTACTTACCAGTCTTGAGGCAACTTTGTGAGTTCAGCATTGAACTTTTTCTTCTACTTAGGTAGCCTGGCCCACTCCTCTCATAATACCACTTTGCAATACTGAGTCACTTTGGTGTCCAGTCTGCTCTCAGTCCAACATGAGAAGGTGAAGAAGTAGCGCTGCCCAGACAGTGTATTCTAATCTCGTCTTCCAAATGCAAGAATGGCTGAAGCTCTTGGAAAGTAAATAGCTTTTAATGCTAATTGCTTACACTGGCTATTTAGCAATAGCAAAAAGCTACATATAGCTTCTCTAGGGGAAACAATGTCATGTGGCAGAAGGTGGCAGAAGAATGTGGAAGGAGTTTTACTGACTTTCTTGTTTTCAATATTCCATTCATCCACTCTCTAACCTGTGTTAGAGAACCTATGTTGACAGATATGTTCATAGTTACGCTTAATTTAGCGTCTCCAAGCCACCTAACCTGCATGTACTTGGACTGTAGTATGATTGTCATAGCTACCACTGAGGCTACTGAGGTCCTGTCTTCAGATATACATCTGTAAATTTAGGGGTTTTATTATGACATAAAGAGGAATTTACATTACTGGCTCAAAACAATAATGTAAGGAATAAACATGAGAATGAGAATAAATAACTTTTTCCATCCTTTAAAAAAAATAAAAAATAATATATATATATATTTTCCCAAATAAGTTTGTAAAGTACATTTCAGAGTTTTACTTTTATACAAAATGAGCAGAAGTAGTATCGGTATCTGAGACACAGGAAGTGGCCCATACTTCCTCTGATCTGATTTGTCGCAGTCTCAGTCCTTCAAATCTTTTTCTAACCAATCATTAACGACCACCCGCGGTAACGGTACCGCCTCCTGTAGGCGCAAATCGCCCAGAGAGAAGACGGTAATTTTTATTCTGCCGTTTACGGCGTTAATGTCCGTTTATAATTTTAATGCCGGGTGTGTGAGCGCGTCCTGAACTTGTTTCAGCATGGCCCTGATGGGGCTTTAAAGCGGCTGTGTGAACATTTGAAGCGGACAAAGTGAAATGCATCCCCGGAGCGCTGAACCTGTTCCATCCCGCACACAAAGCCTGTGAAGCAGGCCGTGTTTTTCCCTCACAGAGACACTGCGCGGATGATGCTCAAACATGTCGGGGAATCATTTCAAAGGACACGAAGTCAGCTGCTGCATCAAATACTTCATTTTCGGATTCAATATCCTGTTCTGGGTAAGAGCTATGGTTTTATTTGTTTATTGTACGCGTCTGCGCCTCTCTCCAGTACACTTCGGTCATTATCGTGTCCACTGGCCAATAGGGACGAAGGCCCGAGTTATCTTCACATCTTATCGCGGGTCCGTTATCTTTCAAGTTCATATTCAGAGACACTGAACATGGCTTTAATGTGTCATTCTGCTTGTATTCGAGCAGAAAGGTTGGGATAAAAGCAGCTGCAGCTCAGTTCACAACAGAGAGCTAATCGGCTTTTAATGACAGCTCAGCTCCTCAGTGACAGGCTGCAGGCTTAACATCCAACTGACACATTCATATCTCTGACACACTTACATTCATACTGTTAACATACTGTCAGCTTCATGCTGTATATTTAGACATTACGTCATTTTTTAAAGTGATGTCATTCAGGTCAAGGCAGTAGATGTTTAAATCATCTGTATGTATATTAGGATGGCATGATATCAGTTATTGTCATTATGGATTAAGAATACTTAACATGTCAGAGACAGCAGCTTTAGACCCAGAGATAATCAGTTCGTTATTTCTGCAGCTGAGAAGCCGGAATCAGCTTTTTTTAGTCTTGGTTGCATTTACACTTGAAAAATTGATTGATTGATTATTCGAATTTTGACCGATGAATTTTCTGCCAAACGATTAATCGATTACACTACCAACTGTGTGAGCTCTTACAATCTAGCAATTACACTTCTGTTCGTTCATACATATTCCTCATAAGTAGAACAAGAGGTCAGTTGTAAAGTTTTCCACAGCTTCCTGGATTAAATCATAACCTAAGCTTAAGTTAGATAATACATTTTCCAGATGTCTAGAAAACATAGTTTACTGTGAAGCTAATAATGACTTATTTTCTTGTTAAATCGATTAATCATCTGAAAACAGTGAAAAAGTCCATCACACTGTGGTAGAGCCCAGTGTAATGTCATCAGATGTCCAGTTCTTTAAAGTTAACAGTGATCACGTTTTTGTTTTGCTTGGAAAATGACTTCAACAATTATGTGTAAATGATAGATGAGCTACAGGTCAGTTCTAACATTTTCCAAATCTTCACAGATGTTTAAAAATATGATTGAATAATCATAAATTAAACATATGCATTAGCTTCCTGAGTGTTGATACGTACATTTTCCAAATCTTTGGAAAAAGTCAATAGTAAATACATTTTTTGAATCAGAGGTACTTTTTGACGTTTCCCTTTATTTGTATGGACAACTTTCTGTACTACTTTAAAACTAAACTATTTTGATAATCAAATAATTGTTCTAGTTTGTTCTTTAATTTACAAATATGTCAAATATTTGCTGTTTCTGGTTTCTCAAATATGAGGATTTGATGCTGTTCTTTGTCACACAGTAAAATAAACTGAAATGTGTCTGGATTTTGGACCGCTGGTCAAACAATTTGAAGACATTTGAAGACATCACCTTGGGCTGAGGGAAATAATAACTGTCAATTCACTGTTGACTCTCATTTTATTGCTAAACCAAATAATTGAAAAAAATAATCATCAGATCAACTGATGATGAAAATAATTGTTAGTTGCAGCTTGTGCGATGGCTGCTGGAGGAAATCTATTCTTTCACCAGTTTCAGTGATATAAAGGTGGAAAAAATGCTCACTAATATTTCAAATGTGATGGTGTTGTAAGAGACAATACACTATGGAAATATACAGTATTAATAGGTATGTTGTGACATACAAGATCATGCTTTTATTCAGCAAAACTATATTATATAGAGTACATAACTGAGATGACAAGCTTAGACTTCCTACTCTCACATAAACCAGAATTTGACCTTCTTTTTAATATTGTGTTACTTTAGTCACTAATACTGGCTCTAGTCTGGTGGGCATGAGTTTCCCCAACATGAAAATAACTTATATAGACACTGACTTATATACAGTATTGAGACATAAATAACAGCCATTATGACATAACAAAGGCTAAGAGCAGACAGGATCCAGGCAACCATCACAGATGTCCCTCGTCTCCGGGTCACAGTGGCCTCAGAGGAGATGTCTCTGTATTTTCATTTAATAACAATGTGACAGACTGCCGTCACGTCACTTTACATCAACACGTATTCACAGTAATATGATATGACCGTGATTTCTCTCTTGCAGCTGTTGGGCATGGCCTTAGTTGGAATTGGATTGTGGGCATGGAGTGAGAAGGTGAGTAGACACTCTGAGTCATTAATGGAAAATAGAAATACAGTCTTTTAGACAGTTTTATAAAGTGTATATTTATATCTTATAATTACAAATTCTAATTGGATTTCTCGCCCAGTGTCAGCTGGGATTGGCTTCAGCCCCCCTTTTGACCCAAATGAGTGGTATAGATAATGGATATATGGATAGTGTTTGCATACTTTTATATGTGTAGATAAATAAACAGAAGTTTGAAACAACCCTATTGAATGTAAATCTTTCAAACTTAATGTAGGCCAACAGTATATTGATTAATCAGTGTTATTTGAATTCTCCATGGAATCCAGGGTAACAGAAATAAGAGCATGTCTAATCAGAACATGAAGAGGTTCATATTAACAGATATCTAGTGAAGTATTCAAAATACATTTTTGCAGCAGCCTTACTTCCTCTCTGAGTTCATTCAAGTTCCATCCTGTTTAATGTCACTGTGACCCTATTGGCAAACATGTTTTCTGTCCTGAAGAGACGCAGCTGCCTGGCTCAGACTGAGTGTGTTGTTGTGCTCTGTCTCCTTGCTCCAGGGGGTTCTGTCCAACATCTCCTCCATCACAGACCTGGGGGGTCTGGACCCAGTCTGGCTCTTCATGGTGGTCGGGGGGGTCATGTTCATTCTGGGCTTTGCCGGATGCATCGGAGCACTGCGAGAAAACACCTTCCTGCTCAAGTTTGTATGTTCCATGATATGAACATGTTTCAGTCTGCACGCAGAGATTAATGGTCCAAAAATCCAGCCATGTGTCATCTTTGTCATCTTCTCTTCTCCCTTTTCTTTTTGTTGTAGTTCTCTGTGTTTCTGGGAATCATCTTTTTCTTGGAGCTGACGACGGGAGTCCTGGCATTTGTCTTTAAGGACTGGATTAAAGACCAGCTTAACCTGTTCATCAACAATAACATCCGGGCGTACCGGGATGACATCGATCTACAGAACCTCATCGATTTCACTCAGGAATATGTAAGTAGGGAGGACAGCGGGAATTCCTAGAAAGTTCAACTGCGAATGTAATATAGTTCATATACTGTAATATATTAACACAAAGTCCACTTAGTTGCTTTTTCCTCACCTACTTCAGCAGATGAAGTTTGTAATCTGCTGAGAAAGACTAAGTGGATCTTTAATAAAGATTATTATGTATTATGTACATTTACAGCCCAAGAACATTAGATACTACAATATGTGATTATAATCACATCAGGATATACAGATTACAATGTAAAAATGTAATTTATTTTATAACTTAATAAATTTTATAATTTGTACTATATATTTGGACTAATGAAATTGAATGTTTTGCCAGTATATGCAGTTGAAAGCATCATTACCAAATGAATTCGAAGTCTAATCGTGAGTCCATTTGCTTGTGAGAAGGTCAGACATTTTGAACTTGGTTGGCTGAGAAACACTGGTGCGATCCTGTGCATGTTAGAAAGTCAGACCCAGAGGACAAATAATTAACATGAAACATTTACAGAGTAATAAAACATGACCAGAAACTGCAAACCTGCAGTAAAAATAAAGAGCCAGTCATGACATTTCTTCCAAGCTAGCTGCTGTTTTACTAGCTTTTGTTAGCCAGTGTTATGTTTCAGTGACTTTCTTTCATAGGTTTTCCTCAAAAAGTGAAACATGTCATTGGTGTTTAAAATTCTAAGAGTATCTACTACAGCATTAACAACTGTACATTTAAGCTATTAGAATTTGAAACATGATTTCAACTGTTAATTTGTTAGCAAGTTTTAGTTAGCAAGTTTTGTGTATATAATATTACATCATCACAACTCTCTTATCTTATCCCTTATCCTTAGCTCTAAATGCTCTTGGGACAGTCTATGAATGAAACTGGCATTTTATCACAACTTTGGTTTATTTTTATACCTTTTCATTTAATTTCTATCAAGTATGATAGCACTGTACTCATCTGGTTAGCTGCTGAGATCAAGAAATAATGCATTATTGTTAAAAAAAGAGCAGAAGATAACAGCAGCTCCTCTAATGTGTGGAGGCTTTACACTTTAAATGCTGAAAGCTGGACTGATTGGACTTCATTTACTGAATGGAGCCATTCAGGTCGTCAGGCCACTAATTCATGTCTAAAACTGTTGACAGAAACTGTTTTGAATTCCAACGACAGGAGTAATGAACAGTTTTAATAACTGCAAGCAATATTTTCCTTTCTGTCTGACTTCAGTGGGAGTGCTGTGGTGCATTTGGAGCAGACGATTGGAACCTGAACATCTATTTTAACTGTACTGATGGGAATCCCAGTCGGGAAAAGTGTGGAGTTCCCTTCTCCTGCTGCACCAAGGACCCAGCGGTAGGAGTCATGCATGCATGCACACATTTAAAGAGTTCCACATGTACGTCTGCATCAGGGCCAGAAATGAACAGTGGCTCAGGACAAAATTAGAAAACCTTAGAACATAATGTCTGCTTAATTCTGAGTTTCTTGTTGTTTTTGTTGGTTTTGTTGGTTTTTTTGTGCATTTGAAGCTGTTTACATCTTTTTAAGTCTGTCAGATATTCCTGTGAATTTAATGCTTGTGTACTGTGAGGTCTTTAAACCAGACACAATCCAGTATGTAACCTGAAGCACTTCTGTCAGAGTTCAGTCAAAGAAAGACGGCTTGTTAGCATGCTGACAATAGCATTTAGCTTGAGGTACCTTTGTGACGGAGTCTCTCAGAGCAGCTAGCATGGCTGTAGGTGCTTAGTCTTGTTCTTATTCCATTGTACACAAAAAGTTACACACTTTTGTATTTGCTAACTTCAAAATACTGCTTTTATATACATATACATTTAGATACTATAAAGTTTACTCTTTCTGTCTCTAGGAGGATGTAATAAACACTCAGTGTGGATACGACATTCGAGCTAAACCAGTAAGTAACATCTGCAGGACTCACTCTTACTCTTATTTCTTCTTTAATATCGATACTTTCACAAGTTTTCTTTAGAAAACTGAATATTTTATTTCTCTCTCTGTTTGCTGTTAGTGATTTGGTGTTAGTGATTTTCCTTACAGGGTTTTTGAAGACAGGTCAAAGTTGGAGTAAAGATGCTAATAGACAGTAGTTATGCTAACATTAAATGTGACCATTTAAGTATTTAGAAACAATGACCAATTTGTCACCAAAAAGTGAAAGAGTGGGAAAATCAGTATAGATACAGTATGGAGATTTAATTATATATATGTTAATAGTAATTTTAGAACTGATGAATACTATAGTTGTTGTATTTAAACCACGAACCTGATTTTGAGTTTGCCCCTGCTCCAGTCTTTGTACTAAACACATTGTGGATCTATGTCTTAACTGGACGCACAGAAATGAAGCTAATATCTGTTCATGTGACTGTAGGTAAGACTGAGGATGCCAGATTGGTTTGTAAAATGTGTTGGGTGAATACACTCAGAATGTAAAGGTGATGACAGGTGGTTATATTCACACAGGACTCGGAGCAGAAGGACTACATTAACGTGAAAGGCTGCGTGCCGCAGTTTGAGAAGTGGCTACAGGACAACCTCACCTTGGTGGCCGGGATCTTCATAGGAGTTGCACTACTGCAGGCCAGTTCCATTCATATATTTAACCTACATGGTGCTCCAGAAAAAAGTGATACCAAAGCATCATTTCATATTTCCTTTTTGAAATCATGTAATGTTGCCATTATGTTGTTTTCTCTTTCTTCCATCCACAGATTTTTGGGATTTGTTTGGCCCAAAACTTAGTGAGTGACATCGAGGCTGTGCGGGCGAGTTGGTGAGAAAATGATATATGCACTTTTACCTCTTCAGTTCTGTGTCTCATGTATCCACATTTTTATCCTTACAAGCACACTTCCCTTGATGTGCACCCATTTGTTTTTACTGTTTCCATTTCACAACATGAGACATTTCAGCTCTTTGCTGCAGTATAAGCGCTGGAGGCGTTTCTCAGGTCCATGTTGTAGAATAGAATAGTACTTTATTGATCCTTGACAGGAAATTGCTTAATTGCTTTGTAGATACATTATTTTAGATACATGCGAAGGTTGAAATTCAAAATAAGTGCACTGTTTTTTTATGTTCTACGTAAAATCAAGGTATGCATCTGTGGATAACATGGAGGCACGATATCTTGTTTGAATTACAGTAGTCACTTAGCAATGTCTGGATAATCATCACATCATGATTGAACCCTTATATATATATATATATATATATATATATATATATATATATATATATCTACAGAGCAAAAGTTACTATCTTATTTGCACAAGATCCATATTCTGTTAGCAAAACATCCATATCTTGTGCACACTTGCATTAACAACTGTATTGTTTACACAAGGTCATATCTTGCACCAGTTATCTTGTTCTCACAAACTCCACATATTGTGTTAGAGACCTCAGGAGCTCTATAGTTAAATCCCTGTGAATAATCTTAATTTGTGCAAGATGACCAGGTAAACTGTACTAGACAATGACTGTTATACAAATACAAGTAATTACATATGGAAAAATAGGTCATTTTGACACTGGAGCTGTAGGTGCCCATTAAACATGTCCTCCTATAGAAGAAGTGCAGCTTTTCATCAAACATCTTTTTCCTCACTAAAAAACGATGTTTGAATTGAGCAGTAACTCCACAGCAGGCTGAGGGGAGTAAAGGGAGGAGGGGTTGCTGAGCTTTACCATCACGATGCCAAAACTCACCTCACACCTCATTCTTCCTCCTCCATGCTTCGTCAGGGTGCCCCCCCCTCTCTCCATGCGTCGACTCCCACCACACTCCAGCAAGAAAGCATCGGCTTACTACTCATGAGACACACACACATGCTGTATGTGTGTTTGTAGCCGGTGGGTGTGATGGATCCATTTGGTGATTTGTTTGTGTCTTGAGCATTGCTGTGATTGGGTGGATGATCTCTGTTTGGTGTTGTGTTGTGTCCCATTTAAGATCCAAAACTGGAAACATGGAGCTGTGGTCACTCTACACTTAAAGAGTATGGAGGCAACAATGTGCCACTGGAGTCATTTTTTGTTAATTTGTCAGTGTTAAATTATACCATTTTTGGAATTGATAAATTTAAAAACCCAATGAAATTGACACTTGAAATTCTTACTTCCTGAAAAAGGCTGGCTCTTCAGTGGTGACCTCACACTGCACTGGTGGGTGTAACTAAAAAAAATCCAACCAATAAAGTCATCAGAAATGTATTAACAATTCCACCACCTATTCTATCAGATCTAACCGCCTTTCTCTCCATAACTAATAATTAGATTTACACTCAATGACCAATTTAAACAAGAAATACAATTATAAAATGATTAATTATATTTTCATTCAAATTGTACATTTAAAAACTCAATCTAAGATAAATAAAAACATCAGATTTGCTGATTAGCAATTGGGTTTCAAAATGGAATCACAAAATTAACTTTTAAATGTACCTTTATTATCCCATATACAAATGAATCATCATATTCTTACAGCTTATTTCCTGCCTTAACATATAGTTTCCATTTTAGACGAAGGACCCTATAATACTCTGAACCTACACGTGACCCTCGCCAGTATACAACAGTGGGCCAATCACAACTTTATTGATAGCTTATAATTAAACACAAAAAATTGCTCTAGTAACACATTCCAGAGTCCATACTCCAGGTCCAGAAAAATCACACATGCAGCATCTCCTGTTATTTCAGTATGTGACAGCTAGCTAGTTAGCAGTTAGTTAGCAACTATAACTTATGTGCAACACACACTGACCACATCAAATGATGTAGCACAAACTGAAAGTGCTGCACAGACAGAGGTAACTCCAAACCAGTGAGACAGTGTGAATATTGTTTCTCTGGTTGACACATTCTGACACATCGAGATGCTGACGTGTGTGTTGCCCTTTAAGTTCATGTAATTAGAAGTAATGCTGCGTAACACTGACAGTGTATGCTGCTGTAGTGACACTATATCATTGCATCACAGAAAACACAGGGTAGACAGATTCTGACACAACGATCAAGTCTAAAATATCCTACATTCTGACAGGTCTGGAGCATCAGACAAGTAGGAATTTAAATAACATTGTTGACAGTATGTACCTGCAAAATCCTGACAGGCTGATGACAGTTGTATGGCCGATCTAGAAATGCTGGGTTTCCTTTGCAAAGTTATATCTGGACACTATTTTGTATGATACTTACAGTGATAAGTATGACACTAGCATTGTAGGTAAGGTAGTGCAGATTAGCACAGCACTGCTGAGAGTTCTGGAGTAGTAAAGGGGTAGTACCATGTTTTTTCTGCTGTAATATCAACACACCTTTATTCTTTAAAGGCTAAAGATGGAGCAGAGCTCTGCTCCAATACATTTCCACTTCTCAGGATACTTACTTGTTTTGCTTACAGAGGCAACTGTTTATACTTTATGCTTCAGGTCAGTTTGTCAGTATGTTTAATGTGTTGACTTCACATATATTTAAGTCAAAGTTTGAATCTGGACCTTTGGGAAATTCAGATTGGGGATGGTGGAGTGAGGCCACTGAAATTCTATTAAAACTGTATTAGATTAGATCAGAGCGCACAGATCAGAGAAACCATTTCCAGTGTGATGCATGTCAGTGACTTCCCTACATGTCCCTACTGAGCTATAGAGTTGGGGTGGTTTGCATTAATAAGGCTTGGAGTCATGTGACTTAGACAACAATCCTTTCTTTCTTCCACTGTCTGTTCACTGTGTCCAACTGAGCACATTTTTCTATTTCTGTCTTTTCTCTGCCTCGACTTGTAATCCCAGATCTTCTCTTTAGACTGCCGACCCTTTGCAGAAAACAGTTTTCTAAGTGTTCCCAGCCTAACCCTTAACCTCACTGTTTTCTACTTTCCTTTACCTCTTTCCTAAAATAGTTGAACCACAGCAGTGTTGGAGCCTTGTTAGTGAGTCGATCCTTTTTAATAATCCAACTCTTTATCTCATCTTTTCCAGTTTCTTTACCTAATGCTGAAACAGCATTTCAACTCTAACAGGTAACCCCTTTCTTTTAATGCAATACAATTTTATGAATTAAATATAGCGTGTAACAGAATCGCATTATAAAGTAGTAGTATTCATTAGATTTTTGTCTGACTTTTTTGCCAGTCTTTGAACACACCTCCTTGAACAGAACATCAGGGAGCATTCAGAGGACATCACTGATCACCTGCACCATTTTGTTCACTGAACCAGCACCTTTTCTCAAGGCACTAATATGTGAAGAAAAAGCTCTGTATATAACACTGTGTGTGACTACTGTAAAAAGGTAACTGTTGGAGAGGATGGTTAAACATGCACTACATGCAGATCGTCACAATGCTCCAGTTTTGATAGCTACGTGTAGAGAGTAGGAGTTTTGATACATCTTTTTGATATTAGATTGGTATTTTTCACTGTGGAAATAACGCTCCATTGCTAAACCCATCATATAGGACTGTGAGATAGTGTATAAAAGAAACCGAGGTGTAGTTTTCTTTTCAAAGTTCAGTGCTTGCTTTACCTTTCCACCACTTGCCCAGGTTCTGGTCACTTTATCTACAAAGTTGAACTGATTTCTTGTTGTTACACTAACAATGAATTTTGATCAGCAGTAAGGATGTTTGTGCACTCTGTTGTGTAGTTGAGCTAAATATTCTCCAAACACTAACTCATCCAGCATTGGAGGAAATGACCACACATTACTTCAACTGTTTAGCATAATGAGTTACTACTCAGCTAATGGACTAAAAGGGACCTCACTTAATTATGTGATGGAGGTTTCCCATTACTAACAGAGACAATATTTCATTACCACTGTGTCACTCCAGATTCTGAGCAGCGTGGTTGTATCTCCCATGGCTTTACTCTGGAGATCAACCCTGTATTCTTTTTAGGTACTGACTAAACACACAGGGAATTGAACAGTGTCAATACTGACAATAAATATCTGGTCAGATGTCTAAGCTTGTTCACTTATTCTCTGCTCAGATGATTCCAAGCAATAAAACATGTTAAAACTTTGGCTTCTTTGGTCAGAAGAATAGATTTGGATGCAGTTTGTCACATGCCATATGTACTTTGATGGTAGTACTTTGTAGTGTGATCATTCCAAGCCTTTAAATAATCATGACAAGCCTTTAAAAGATGAGGACGAAATCTATGTTCCAGAGTTAATCTGAAGTTGCTGTGAGGCCTCAGCAGCCTAAGTTAGCCCAGTCAGCTTATCTTTGTTGTTCACATGTAGGTTTATTGCAGGTGTTTTTGCCCCGGCAACAAATGTACATGCAAACACCAGGACGTATGCTGCTCCCATGACTCAGCAATTTAACACTGTCCGAGGACAAACTGAATTTTTTAACGAAAAAAAAGACCGTAACATTTGAGATTACACAACTGATTCTGCTAGCTGAGACTGCTGAGGCGTACCTCGTGCAGTAGTAGCTTCTGATTTTGCCCTTGCATGGAATGAGTACAGTGGATTTTGTCCTTCATTTCTTACAGTGTAGTTGCTCTAAAAAGGAATTGACTCAAAGCCAGTACAAAGAGTAGGAGTGATTTTTCTTAACGTGCATACAGAGTGTTTTACTTGGGACTTTTAAGAAATCCAAATCAATCCATTAAATGGAAAGTAAAATGAAAAGTACTTTGTCGAGACACAGGTTTATATGGCATTGAGAACGTGTGGTTTTGGTATTTGGTATAGCACCAACATTCTGATACTGTATTGGCACTTGTGTTGAAAAATATCAGGGGATACTCAGTCCTGATCACACCACATCACATATGAAGAGGTCACTAGTTTTTACAGGGTTACTATTACAGTCCTGACGGTTTGGAAAATGACTGAATTCCCATCTTTTTAAAAAGTTTGCAGACAAGTCCTGATGCACAAGTGACTACAAAATTGATGTTGTTGTTCACCCCGTTGTTTTATATTGTGGTTACGACTCTGCCAAGGAGTTCATGTTTTGCAGGACTTCTGAGGTTTGAGTGAAGTCAGGCAGAACGTTAGAACCTGGGTCAAGGAACGAGTCATTCGTCTGTTTGGCACTGACGACTTCTTCATATTGTGAGATGGGCATTTTTGTACATGTTCCCTGTTTTCCTCATTACTGCACTTACTTGAATGAAAACAAATCTGGCACATGTATCCCATGATTGTCTCTCACTGTGTGCATTTTGAGGCAGATCTGATCAGTATACAGATATATTGAATATTACCAAAATATTTAAAGTGTTAAGATGTTCATTTCTTTATCAGTGTTTCCTCTGAGAGTTTAAAGTGATGATTTGCTCAAAGCATGCGTCACTTGTTTTGTTTGTTACAAAGTATTTACAGTATTTTCAGTCAGTTCAGGTTGATAATGTGGGAAATGCTCTGAAAATGTGAGTGCTAAGCTACTTAAAAGGGATCAACACAGTTTTTGATACTTATATTTATTGTACATTTGATTTGGTTTTATAATTTCCCTTTGTATTGATCAGCTGAAGCTTATTAGTCAGACTACAGAGTTTATGTGCCAGGTTTAAGAGGTTGTTAAATGTTCTACAGTCCTGCTGTACAGGCCTCTCACTCATCACTACCTGTTCCACCTCCACAGATTGTTTATATCATGATCATACACTGATGAGTCTCAACATTAAAACAGCTCTGACCTGCGAGGTGTGGACTCCTGTCAGACACACACCTGCTCACTATTGATTTCTGAGTGGTCATCATGTTTCGGTTCATCAGTGTATATCCCACAAAACATTGTAATGTAACTACCTCCTCTCATTTGCTTGTCTCATGTTCCACTCAAATTGGACTGATTTTAATATCAAGTGAAATTACTTAATAAAGGTAACAAAAACAGAGTTTTTTCCCCCTTCATTCGTGTGTCTTTAAAGTTGGATTTTTTTCCTACATATTGTTGGCACCAGGAGCTGATAAATGTGTTTATGGATTGCACTTCCCACACATCATCTGTCAGCGTTCCTGGACATCTTTGGTGTCTGTCGCAGCTCTTACAATCTAGTCTGAGGTCTGTTTATTGCAGACGACCACAGACTTGTGTACGACAGGGCGTGCTTCATGAAACGGACAGACATTAACGTGGAAGTCATTGCTAATAAGGCTGTTCCTGTTTATCCAAACTCCAAACTACCGCTCGAAAGCCGGAAAACACATCTTCACTGTAAAGCTGATTATCGAGGAGGCGCAGGAATGAAGACATCAGCCATCACCAGCTATCGTCTTTTAATTATCTGCTGAGTTACAATCCTCCAAATGTACAACTCATGACATTTACAACAAACATTTAAGTTTATAGTATTTTACGCAGTTACTATGGATACATCTCCACTGGCATGTGTCTTTAGAAGAGCACAAATCTGATAAATAACCATTCATACCTTTTTTAAAAAAAAGTGTGGGGCCCAGACCAGGAGACACACTGTGGCATGTTAACAGGGTGTCAGTACAGTGTCGGACATGCTGAGATGTGCATCCCTTTGCAATCCCTTTGACTAGAAGAAACCAACCATCACACATGAGAGAGACCTGTTCCTCTGGAGGGAGTGGTGCTGCTGTGGCCGTGGTTGGGGGGGGGGGGGTTCAACAGCACAAATACAGTGACACAGTGTTTCCATTCAGTTACCTGCTCTCACAAGATGCTCCACGCTGTGCATCCACAACGCACAAACTGGGTGCTGCTTTATTTCGTATTGTTCAGATTACACTCCCGGCTTTTGAATCAACTTTTCTAACTTCTCCTCCAACTTTCCTTGTTCTTAGCTGTTCTTCAAAGCTTCTGCCCCAGTTTCTGATCATCTAAAAATACTAAAAAAATGATGTTGTATTCAATTCTGTCCACAGGACCACAAACCTCTGTAGAAATTTTACCATGCAAAGAGAAGAGAGAGAGGGACTGATGTTAAATAACCAGTTCTCCCAGCAACATATAAAATGGGAGAAAACAAGTTTGACCAAGAAAGACCTCTTTAATTCAAGTCAGTACCAACCGTTTGAAAGGTTGCATTACAGTGCCATATTTTATTTTATATAGTTTGTATTGACTTTAATGATCAGTCTAAATCACATTTTTGTTCCTTTCACCCACCTGACTCTGTTTTTTCCCACCTTGTATCCTGCTAAGATTGGCTACCATTCTCTTCACAGTAAATCTGAAAGCTGTTTAGCAGCTAAAACTTCTGGGAGATAGCAATTCATGATGTGATACGTCGTATGACAGTACCCCAGCAGAGAGCTGAACATTTCTGCTGATGGTTAAATCTATAAAATACACTCAGTTTCCTACTTTGACCTTTTCCTGTCATTAACTTGGCAACACTCAGCTGTCCCTCACTACAGCCCTGTTCTTCACCACATATGCTTCACCTGGTTTACATGATTCTCTTTCAGCGATGGGGTGGAGCCTCGAACTTCACTGAACAGCTGCTGGACCCAGGGGTGTGGGGGTGTGTGTGTGTGTGGGGGTGTGTTTGGACAACTGTGGAATTAAAAATCTGAATAAAATCTCTAGATCCAAGTCTTAAAGAACAAGTGCAAAAACAAGACTGGAGGTGTCAGTAGAGGAGGGCAGGCTGTACTTTGGAGTATGCGAGCGGTAGAGAGGTAAAATGAACACTGGCACACCTTCAACAGGACTAAAACATGCACAGTTTCTAGTCAATTTATACTTGAGCTACATGGGACACAACTGGGCACATCATGGATGGCTGCTTTTTCTTAAAAATGAAAGAAAAATCACGACAGGAAGGTCTTTTTTTTCTTTTTTTGTTCTTTTGTGCACATTTTCACTGGTGGGTTACCGGCGGATGGGATCACAGCTATGGTCGTAAGAGTGTTGTCTCTTAATCTATTGCGTTAGGCTGTCTATGGCGCCTCAGCTCCTGTGGAGCTACTTGTAGCAGGAGATGCATGCACAAGTAGAGGTGGGGACTAGGGCTAGACTGATGCAAAGTGAAAAAAGAGAAGATACCAGTGACTCAGTGGGGTCGACCTCCAGACAAATCACTCTATTGAGCATTTAAGGGGCATCAGCCTGTAAAGCCTGACATGAAGCCTGCCTCACCCTGCCTTAAGGACCTGCTAACCCACCTAAATAAATCTCATTATTATGGCTTTCAGAGGAGAGTTTTGGTGTCCCATGATAGTCTAGAAACAGTTTCAGAGGCTTTGCCACCCTAACAACTATTTAATTCTGGGTGAACGGTTGTCATTCTAAATAAAACTTCTATTAGAAAAAGCTCAGATTTATGATTTGAACAGAAGCAGAAAGTACTGGCGTTCTAAAACCCACATCAGTCTAACCCTAGTGGAGGTGGGCAGGGCGGAGGGGTCGAGGGGAGAGACATAACTGTATGTCTGGCTGGCAGTTAACGCGACATGGTACCTTGGCACATGACGATGGGGCACAGGGGGAGAGCAGTCATGAGGTGTCATTGGGTGATTAGGTGGTCAGGCAGGCATTTAAGTGGGTGGGTGGTTGGGTGGGTGGGCTTGGACACAGTCATTTAGCTCTGGGCAGTTAGTCGCTGCTCTGTGAGCGATGCCTGGTGTGATACCGTCTTGTTTTCATGAGCCCTCAGCTTGGACACCACGTCGATGAACGCCAGGCTCTGGACTTCTTTGTGAAGAGGCTCTACGATGAGAAGAAAGAGGAAGGAAGTGTCATGAATTCTCTAATAAAAGCTGGTATTCAATTAATGGTTCAGTTCAACAACACAGTGACTCTGCTGCTCTGCTGCTGCTAGGGTTGGGTGATATGGCAAAAAATAGGACCACAATACCTGTATTCACGATGGCAGAAGGAGGTGACACCCCTGAACTTTCCCCCCCGTCAAAAGTAAAAACATGTCAAAAAATGTAAAAAAAAGAAATCGGCTGTGGGAATATTTCAGGTCAGACGAGAGTTAGCATGTCTAGCATTGGTGAAATAACGCTATAGGCTTGGTACTGTGGCACAATTAACTAGCTAACATCAGCTAGCTTCCCCACTAACATTCTGTCGTGAAGCAGAGAAGAGCAGAGATTGTTGAGCTGCAGGTTTAGGCTCACTTAAGGGACTTATTTATTTATTTATTTATTTAAAAAAAAAAACAACCTTAGCATACACATTTACTAATGTTCCAAATATTTTTCTTAGCAGGCTTTTCAAAATGACTCATGTCAGCTGTAATCGTGATACCGCATTTTTGTTTTAAGGTTATCGTGCCATCAGAATCTCAGACTGGCCCATGCCTAATACTGATCAATATCAATATTTATCACAATATATAATCGGCGAGTTTGGACAGTATCCTGATAATGACTGAAGCCTGAAGAAACCAGTGGGCTAATTGAGAATGAGAATGGAATACTAATTTATTATGCAAACATGTTTTATCTGCCACTAAAAATGAACTTGTGTGGTAACTTATAAAATGTAAATAAAACAAAAACCAGTGACGACTATGATCACAGATTTCTTTGACAGGCCCTTCTTTGTAGTGATGCAGATCATTTTCTATAAGGGGTAAGACGATGCGATGGATTTCGGTTTTTCATCCTCTCTGTGTGGTCGCTGGGATGAAACCTTTTCAGGTGTTTGAAAAGATTTGTTGTGTTTCCCATCTCTGTTGGTACCGACCAGCGACATGTTTAGCAGACCGTCTTAATCTGGACTTCGGCTTTTAAGGTAACCAAACCACTTCATGTGATGACATGGTGTGACCTTTCTTGTCAACAGTTTGCTGTTTGGAGGATAATGTGGCTTCTACACTCTCACTTTGGTGCCTCTGGGTGGTTCCACTCATGTTTCTTACTTGTCCATAGCTTTATCGTCCGTAGGTCCAGGAAATGGTGTGATGTACTTTGACATGCAAACCAGAAACTGCTGCCTGACTGGCTGCTGTTGTGTTAATGCCTGGTGTGTGATAGGTTGTTGGAATAAAATGGACAGATCAAATAAAAAGCTTATCATCTTCATTGACATTTATTTTTATTTATTTTGCAATCCCAGATTGAGATCGTTTTATCACCCGGCCTTACATCCTACTAATCATCTCTACTTTGTTTTGTTTTTTTCATCAATGAACCTGAGCACTTCTTCCATGTCTTTCACAATAAAAGCCTGAAAGCAGCTCAAGGGATAATGCCATTTGAGCTGCTCCAGGACATTTAATGTGAAACCTTTTATATAGAAAGTGTAGAATTTTATAGTGATACCTTTACAGTAAAGCAAAGAAAGGCAAAGTAGTACGACAGCACTGTGTATGAAAACTGTAACTCTGTTAAGAAGAGAAACTGAGAGCAGCAGAGTGATGACATGACCATACTGTGGAAATGTACATTACCCTGCAGATGTTTCACATTAAAAGCCACATGCCAACAGGAGGTAACAACAATCAAACTTAAAATAAAGTAAAACTAAATAAAATAAACAGTTTTTATAGAGAGAGACAGAGACCCAGAGACTTTGGCTTTGTAATTAAGGGATGAAAGCATATTTAAGTCTTACCTGATCCCATGACTGCACAGATGAGGATCATAGAGTTGTACTTGATCTCTGGAGCACTCCTCTCATCTGACAGCAGCTTGTGAAGCACAGACACCAGGCTGGCTCCGACAAAGTCCTTCTCAGCTGCAACTGAAATCCAGAAAAAAAACACAGTCTCGCGTGTTACCATTACGAGTATGAGGAGGTGTTTAGGTTCTCCACAGTATGTGCTACAGAGTAGATTGTCAAGCTTACTTTAGGGAGATGATTAATAATGTAAGCTAAAACGCTTTCTGCTCCAATTCTCAGAAGTCATGAGTCACTGAGACGGTTTCCAGGACTCTCACAGAGAACTCTGCCTTTGTCTAAACTCAGTCAAATATTTTCATCAGAAAATATCAGAAAAAATAAATAGTCCATTAGATTTACACATTAACTCTCAAACTGTCTTCCATCATAACAGGTTTCTGAACAGTCCCATCTGTACTTGTTTCTGTATTTATGACTACACTTTATGCTGAACTAGGCTGTACAGCAGTCAGCTTTTCCTTTATTAATGCGTTTCCCTGAGGTGATGCAGTACTTGTGAGTGTGTGTGAGACTTGTGAGATCACAGATCCTGTGTCAGGTGGTGAAAAATCTATCACAAGAAATCAATAAATGTTCTAGATTCACTTCTTTCATTTTAAATAAACTGCATACATTCAGACTGTAAACACAAATAAACAATAAATAAAATTACTATTTTCCTTCATCCATCTTTACTCTTACCCAAATCCAGTGCTGCTATGAGACCCAAAGCCACCAGTGCTTCGTTCTGCATGATCATATGCTCACTAGTTGCCATGGTAACTAAGTGCTTGACTCCTCCTCCCTGGATAACAGTTCTGACGACTTCCTGAAATCCAGAAAAATCCAGAAATATAGATAGTAAACATCTGTAGCATCTGTATGTAATTCCTTTCTGTGTTTATCATGACACAAACACTGACATAGAGAGTCTGTCAGAGTCAGTCTGAAGCGCGGCGTCTCACCTTGGACTTGCTGTGTCGGATGAGCGCCGACAGGAGCCTGTTGGACTCGCCCATCACTCCTGCGTGATCTTTGGCTTCACACCACTCCACTAGTCTCTCCACCAGTTTCCCATTGGTTCCCAGCTGGTCTGCGGCTTCGGCTGACAACACACACAGCACACAACGTTACTGTCTTTTTACCCTGGTGTCTGCTGTCACCAAAGTCCACTACCAGTCTGTACCAGGCAGTTTGTACCAAAATACATTTGGTTGAATTGGGTAAAAACTGTGTTTTTCTTTCAAACCACTGAGTATGAGAACATTCTGATATGAAACCATCTGTCCAGTGAGTGCACTTTCTTGAGCAGCAGTTACCATATTTGTGTCTTAATGACTCAGAATTGAGGCTCTTGCAGTCTGGGCTGAGAATCTCTTGATGATCGTACCAAAGCTTAAACAGAGCTGAGCTGAGGGAAAAGAACTAATAACTGCTGCCAACGTTAAACTTAATGACCCGGTCTGTGGAACATGACATGTTGTCAGAGTCGATATATTCATGAGGTTTTGCTGTGGGGATTTTAAAGAATGTAGTTTGAAGATGAAGATTAAAATATCTACCTTGTGTATCAATGAGCATACGTAATGTTCCCAAGAGTTTAAACTGGACTGGAGGCATCTCTGATTGCAAAAACTTCAACACCACGTCTGCTACGCCTGCTGACAGCATCTTGGATTTGTTTACCACTGGAGAGAGGGAAGGAAGAGGGTTGATTTAAAACAGTGTTCTGACACTGAACCATCAGCACCTTATACAACAATAATTACAGACAGCAACTCTCAAAGTACAAGGCCAAGATCACAAAAGTTAAGAAAATACAAGTGTGCTTGGTTCCTTGTTTCCTTGGTTCCTGAGGGACAGTGGCACCAGGAACCATGTGGATCTGTGAAGACCTCTAGATGACAAGATGAATCTCCTCTATGTTTGAGGTGATGCAGCAGCTCACCGGGTATGGCCAGGTTCCGCAGGGCGCTGAGAGCTGCGTGTTGAACAGTGACGTTGCCTTCTTCGACGTGTCGATCCAGCAGCTCCAGAAGCTTCTGCACGATACCAGTGTCCACCATGTGGATGCAGTTTCCATCTACGTAAAACGCAAAGAGAGGAGAAAGCTTAACGCTGTGTCAGACTGTGCTTCATAAGAAGTCTGCATCAAAGGCGGCAGTAATCCCAGTATGTGATCACTTTCACAACTATTTTTAAACATCAAGAATCAAGTTTGATTATTGACATTCTGCTACAGACATGCATCTTCCTGTTTATTTTGTTATTAGACATCACTCTCTCAGCTGAGATAAAAACAGCAGCAGCACTGTTTTCTTCATTAAACCAACCCAACCCTGCAGCTGAAATGTCCCACTATTCATTTTTCTGTGTTTACTTCATTTTCCATGAACCTCATCCTTAGTGTGAAGAGAAACTTACCATTGCGAGCGAAGTTGGCGATGGCCAGAGCCCCTGCCAGCTGCAGCTGATGGTTATGAGATGGTATCCAGGACAGGACCCTCTGGAAGACACTGCCCTTTCCTCCCTCAAACAGCTTCTGCATGGACTCATCTACACATCAGAGAGAAGACAGTTACTGTAGCAACATATAGCTCTGTGTTATGAAGCAACAAAAGCTTGCTGTTTGCTCTTTTAAAGAGCAGTTAGGCCTCCTACAGAAACATTGTGTTGGTTGTTTGCAGTCTCACTGAGAGACTGAACTATGGTCATTTCTGAGATTGTGATTACCTTAGATAACGGACAATAATCTGTCACACACACACATTAGAGGAGTGGAATATTGTCAGTTTGGTTTCTAATAAGAGTGTAAGAGTAAAGAATTGAACAGACCTTAAGAGCACATGAACTGATGGGTTTGTTAAGACCAGTGGCAGAGAGGCCAGTCTGCATATTTATAACACACAGCTCTATTCTGCTGTAATAAAATATTTACATGAAGGATGTATTATTAATTCTCTACATCAGTGCTGGACAGAGAACTCGGTGCATTTATATTTATGGTCATATATGTGTGGAGGTGAATTTTTAATCCATTAATTAAGTCAGTTGAGGGATGAGCCTTTCCCCTTATGGCCCTGTACAGCTGTCTGCAGGGTCTGTGCTGCAACAGTAAAGAAAGTATGAATTTTTAATTACTGTTACACAAGGTTCCTTTTAAGTTCAGCTTCGTAGGGAATCTGAAGATGGGTTCTTGTGCATATGGTGTTTATGACTGAACACTTCAACCCTGTTAGGTTTGTTGCAGGACAATCCAGTTATGAGGAGTTAACGCTAGCTCCATGTATTAGCGTTTACCTCCCAGGAGCAGGAGAACCATGAGATCGGATGCAGTCTTGAGCTGGGCGATGTCCTCCTCCCTCTCTCCATCCACAGTCTGAGCCACCACCTCCAGCAGACACTCCACCAAGCCGGCCTCCACCAACTGCAGCTTTATCACATCTGGCAGGGGAAGGACGGTGAGACATTTCAGACAAGACCACAGTGTAAGTGTGAAACACACTCCTGCTGCAGTGCAGTAGTGAATCATATGATATGCCTCACATGACACCATCAGCTCATGAGAGTCTTGCATATGAAGCACAGTAATGGAATGTTGGGTTGTTAGTCTCAATGAAAATGTAATCCAGTGGGTAGCAGCAGCATGAGCAGACAGGTTATCTCTACAATCCAGTGCAGACAGTAATGTGGACTGTATATTGGTCTATTCTGTTATAGAGCTAGACTGATAAATCAGTCTACAGTTTATCAGCTTACTGAGGATATGTCAGTATTTGTGTATGTGATGGCTGAGCAGTACAAAATCCCAAACAAGCTTTGAAGTCATGTAAGAATTGTATCACCATTATAGAGTTTGTCCTGTAGAGACCAATGACAAATTGATTTTCATCTGTAAAATGTCCTGTCTAGTATGTACAGTATCTTGGTGACAATTCTTAAAAAGTACATATATATACTTTTAAAAAATGTTAATTCATGAAGTATTGTCCTCAAAAACCATGAATCAGCTGGTAAGTTTTGCCATCTAACCAAATTCCCAAGTATTTCTAATGTTGTACTGTATCAATGAGATTCCCATTGAGAGCATAGATTAGAGTGAGAACATTTGAAGTTTGTGTTCTTGTTAAATGTCTTTAGAGGAGTTTAGATCGAGAGTAAATAACATGAGGTTCAACAACCTTTATCAACCATTTGCAGACTTGATTTGAAAACATCAACAGAATGAAGCTAGGTCATTTTATAGACCAAACAATTAAGTGAAATAATCAGCAGATCAGTTGACAATAACAACAATAACTGCTTGTTACAGTCATGTATGAGTGTTGAGAAAAAGACTCTCATTGTCCACTTTAATGTTCTTTTTTCCAATTTGAAACCACTTTAACTTTAAGACATTTAACACCACTTGACTCTTAAATTACCATAATTTCTCTGATGTTTTCAAAGAAGAAGTGTTCAATAGTTGTTTCTGTAGAAACCTAATAAACAACATGCAGAACAACAAATGAAAGAGCTGGTGAGATAGAGAGAGAGCGAGGTTTCTCTAGAGTGGAGTTAAGTAGGACGTTGTCCTGGAGACTGACAATGTGGGAGCACCCAGTGTGCCTGGAATGGTGATAACAACAGTCAGTAAGATGCTCTCTCTGCTGCTGAAACACACACACACACGCACATACACACACGCGTTCAAACACACACACACACACACACATACACGCTGACATGTTTGAAAAAGAGCAGCTAAGCAAATGCAGGAGCTGTCTGCCATGACTGTGCAGTTAGCAGCTAGCCTGGAAAGCATGACTCACACTGAGCAGATAAATTACTATACAGTAGGTGGACATGATTTTCATCTAAAGGCATGAGGGAATGCTGCAGTCTCTCATCATTCTGTTTGAATCAGACTTGGATGTGGTCTTTTATAGAGCTTAATAATGATCAAAAAAGATTATTTTTTTTAAACACATTACCATTTTCTGCAAGTGGAGCCAGGACTTCGAAAATCATTTCCTTCTTCTCATGCTCTGTCTGCTTCTGGAAGAGACGCACCAGCTCCTCAGCAATATTGGTGGAAGCAAACTGCTCTTTGCTGGACTCTGAAAACACAAGAGGATTATCACAGGCATGTCACAACAGAGACACTCTCCTTTACAGTCTCTGCCAGTCAAAATCCTGCTTGTCTGCACTCTTATGAACATCTTATGTGCCTTCCATTCAGATTAATGATTACATTTTCTGCATGAGTGCAGACATTTCTAGGCACTGTTTAATTCAACAGTAAATAAGATTAAAAATAGGTAACAGACGAATGATGCTATGATTAGGGAATCATCATCCAAACTTACTTATCACCTCAGTAAGTTAATTTACTTGGCTAAACACATACTAAGATGTACTCACCGAGCTCAGCCAAATTCCCAAAGGCAATTAGACACATCTCTGTCAGGGCTGTGTTGTGGGAATGGATGCCTAGCAGCTTCACCAGAGTGGGAATCACACCCATATTGATCAGCTGGGCTTGTAAGGAATCTGCAATAAACAGAGACACAGAAACACAGGCAGTGGATCTGTTGTTCTAAACATAATGTAGAGCTGAGGAGATCAAGAGAAAAGCATGTGGCATATTGACTGTGTCTGAAAGCTGAGATGCCGTATTTAAATAACCAATGGCCATTTGTATAAATCTGGTTTTAAAAGATGATTTTAAAAAACATGTAAGCTCAAAATACTTCTATAAAGCCTTACTTGGTTTGGTAGGAGCAGTAGCTAACACTAGTTAACTAGTCTGACACTACTGAGTCAGTTATAACTTCCCTGTACATGCATGACTGTTGTACAGTACATTTAATATTTACCATTATCCTTTAATTACCACTTAAGGTCATATTCCATTCACACTGTAATGAAGTCACCAAAAATCCACACCTGCCTGGTGTGAATCTGGGAAATCACAGTCAAACCTTATGAAAACACTCATCATATCTTGATACAGGATTGAGTATATTAACAGCCTCAAATTCCCAAAACCCAAAATGAAATGTGTAGATTTGTTCATTTGATGTCAAGAAGTGGCAGAGCTATTAGAAGCACCTGAAGAGCAAAAAGAAAGCATTTAGATTTATTCTTTTAAATAAAAAAACATGTGTAAATGAATCAGCTGTAGAAGATAAGAACGGGGCAGAGCAGAACAGAAGAGAGCAGGAAAAGGTCTGATGCTCAAAAAGATCTTTTCAGGTCCTTATTCTGTGTCAGTAAGAACTAACAGTAGCAGCACAAGCTAAACCAAAGAGCCAAGTAACAGTCAGTAAATAAAGTAAAAGTTACGCTAAAAAAGTATTATTCATTAAGTAATAACATAACGTACTTGGAGCCAGCACAACAGTGTTTAAACACCAATGAAATATTACATTACTTCAGCCCCCACAGCTTTGTACAGTGTTCCCTAATGATCAGATACAGAGGAAAATCTGATGGATCACTACCTGAAAGGCAGAAAACAATAAGAGGACACTGTTCTCCCCATTTAAATAAAACTAAAACTGTCAGAGTTTTTGGAAAGGCAGGGGGTGGCAGAAGTTAAAGATGGAAAAAAGAAAAAAAAAGCCATGATGAGGACACTGTGTACATCATTTCAAAGACTAATTTCACGGCACTTCCATTGATACTGAATTAATATTGATATAATGTTAAGGCTACTAGGTTATACAGAGGAGAATGGCAAGAAGCATTAGCATTCTGAGAAGTGCTAACAGAACAAATGGCACTAGTCACTGATCAACTCAACCATGGTCTCATCTAAAGTATTTACATATATTTACACCAAGGTAAAGCATTAATCTGTCTAATGTTTACAATGTTAATACACAGCACCTCCAAATACTTTAGAAATCTTTAACCATTCAGTAAGTCACTATTTGCTCATTAATAAAGCCCTAAGCATCTCTAAGTATTAATGCAAATTTGAGTATTCACAGAAGCAATGGTACAAGCATTATACTTTTGGGTGGTATGTAAATGCATTTATGACTTTAAATAGTAATTTAAGATCAGACCAGATACTGTATAATGTAACATTTACATTTAGAAAACATTATATGGTCTTGTAAGAATACAGGCATCATCAGGCATTATATGTGTACCATAAATATTTGAGTGCCATGTTTGTCACAGGAATATCTTAAATAGATTCATGTCCTTCTCTTAAGAGGTTTCATTTAACTGATGCAGCTGATTCAGTGTTATTAAGTGGGGAGTTGTCTCAACAGTAGCTAGATTTGAAGAGTCAGCTAGACGCTGAAAGCTGCTGAAAGCTGCAGAAAAGCTTCAAAAACTCATCCATTCTGATAGTGCAACCCCAAACCTCCCACCACCCAGCCAAACAAACCCAACCACCATCCAGTGCCAAAAGACACCTTGGCAAGAGCTCTGAGTCTGTCAGATCACATACTTGCTGCTGTCAACGAGCTTCGTTATCACAAAGACACAAACTGCAGGATAGTCCAGAGAAAATGTATACAGGAATACAGTGCAGGGTAAATTCATTTTTCTCACCTTTTCAAACTGGCAAAAACAGTTAATCATGTAAATTCATAGTAAATAAGAGGGTAAGTCAAATGGAAGTGATGGCAATACATGATGAAGATAGAGACATATAGAAGAGAAAGCATAAGCTGTATGTAAACTGTGCTTAACAGCAGGATAACTTGCAAACTTTTAGTCACAATAGAATAAAATCTGATGGAAATCACTTCAGTATATACTAAAAAAATGGGTATTTTATGTAGAAAATATGCAAGTGAAAAAAGGACAACACTGTGTTTTACTTACCACTAGACTGTTGGATAAGTGTATTTCTAAAAAACAAGTTATCAGACAGGTTTATAAATTGTCTTGCATCCTAAAGAAATAGTTCAACATTTAAATAAGCTTAGGTGCTTTGTTTCAAAGATCAAGATAAGAAAACAGTGTGAAGTAAAGAGCTGGAGTCAGGACATAATTAGCCTAGCTTAGCATACAGACTGGAGGCAGGGGGAAACAGCTAGTCTGGCTCTGTCCTAAGTTCAAAAATACACTTACCAACAACTCCAAAGCTCACTAAGTAAGACTTTGTATCTTTGTTGTGTCTTATTTGTTTAATCAGTACACAAACCGAAATGTAACAAGACTAAGAGTCTACAAACAACTAAAACTAATAGCTCTGTGAGGCAGTACTTGCTAAATGCTAAAGTCAGTATGCAACATTCTCACAATGACAAGCGCTAACATGTTGATGTTTAGCAGATGTTTAACATGGTCACCATCTTAATTTAGTGTGTTAGCAAGCTAACATAAGCTAATTAGCACTAAACACAGGACAGGGGGCTGATGGGAATGGGACTGCACAATTCAAATTTTGACCTAATAATATCGCTAGGTGGAAAGTCAGGATTAACTAGAAAACTGTAAATTCTGACTGTAACTTAATACACGTCATCCGGAAACGAACTTGAATTTGTGTATCATGTTTAAGAGCAACGCATCCAATAGTGATACATTTCTATAGAGATATTTCACTCAAAATCACAAGTGTCAACCTAGTGGTGACACTATAAGAAAAGTCAATGGATCACCAAGGTCGTTAGAGATACATCTTCTGGGAACCATGAATGTCTGTACAAAATGTTGTGCCAATCATCTTGTGAATTCTGAGATATTTCACTTGATAAGTGACAACATTGAGATGCTATGTTGCTGGACAAAAGGTCAGGAGGTTACCAAAGTAATTAGAATTCATCACGTGGGGACCCTGAATGTCTGTAAAAATTGACAATCTAGCAAATAGTTGTCAAAATATTTCAGACTGGACCAAAGTGGTGGTCCAACTGATAGATCCAACATTGCCATCTCCAAAGTCATGCCACTACCATGGCTAAAAAGTAGAGGTAGTAGGGACGAGGAACTAGTTAATGGATATGTTATACCTGCTGGATCTATTAACAAAGCAGACTTACAGAGGACGGTAGTGGAAGGAAGGGTACTACCACAATGAAAGCTGGCTCTTAGCAAATATTAATAACTGCAGATTACCTCAGAGGTGAAGTTGAAAAAGCAACAGAGAGCACGACAGAAAGATCAGGAGAAAGGTCAGTCCAAACCAGAAAAGAATAGAATCCTCTGGTTCAGTTCAACCCTACTGGTCTGTGTATAAGAAAGAGAACATTCGCTGATTAGTTGAGATTAGTTAACAGTTGTTCTTGGGGGGAAGATGGTCATTACCATTATCATTGCTATAGTTCATCAGCATGCCACAAAAGACAGTCAAGAGCTTCTCATTTTCCGGCTCAGTATTTTGGTAGAGGGATTTAATGTGTTCAGCTACTATCTGAGCCCCTCCTGCCAGGTCAACTGCACTCCTGCCCTCATCTGCAAAACAAAGAGGCCAGGACACAAATCAACCACAAAGCAAAGGAAAAAAGAAAAGAAAAATAACCACAACTTGAAAATACATGTGAAAGCAATACTACGTAAGCAGTACAAAACATCAGTGCAAACTAAGGCTATATAATAAAATAATTCTAAAGGAAAGAGTTATGACCACATGAAGCAAATCCAAGCCTACATCCTGAGTGTGGTTCACAGGGATTTAAAGGCTTACTGTCTATCTGATAAAGGATTTTTATTATTCAAATCCAGGAACCTGGAGTTGGATTTCTTTAATGCCACAACTGACATTGGTGGCCATAATTCTTCCCTTGTCTTTTAAAATTTGTTGCAACAGAATAAAGCTATAGCTCTCCCTGCACAGTTAATATAACTGTTTTGTAACAGGAAACTCAGCACAATCAACAGCAAACCGCAATCTTAAAAAAGAAGAAGAAAAAAAAAAATCAGAAAAGAAGCTTGAATAAACCGACCATTGACAGTGGATGTCTGGCATAATCAAGCCTTTATACGGTGCCCATATCCAGATAGTAGTCCTTTGAAGGCCAGGACACTTTACCTTTGATATTGATACTCATCACAAGTGCCTACATCACTGTTGTTCTTTTGTTTCTTGGTTTCTTTAGAGAAACAATAAATGCACAGTAGTGATAACGGTCTCTCTAGGAGGGCTTTGTCTGGTAGAATAGCAGCCAAAGGAAGCGGTACATGAGTCAGTCCTCTCAGTATCAGTGCGTCTGCTACTTTCAATCACTCATGGCAGCATGCCACGCCTGGGCTCTCGACAACAAGGAAATGTCATCTACATAATATTCTGTTCTGTTCATGTGAAGCTGCTGTTGATGCCAACTCAACAATTTGTTTCATGAAAAGGCAGTGGCAGGACTTTACTTCAATAAGCAGATAGCAGAGTTAATCACAGAACTAAAGAAACAGCCAGCAAGAACTTGAGTAGAACGACTAGTGCTTGACTGTGGTAGCTGTAAAGGGTTAGAATTTAGCTTATTGCTACTCCTTAGCTAACACAAAGGTATCAACCTAGATGAAAGTTGCCTATAAGGATCTGAAGCAGTTTTAGCTGTAATTCCCAATGGGAAGTGTTACTGAGCATTATTTCAGCCTAAACATCTGTTAGTTGTGGGCATGATATATGAAACCCGGGGAAAGTGAACAAAACAACTACATTTTTGTCTAGAAAAATTAAGGTGTTATAGTGACTGTCGGCCAACTCTCTCACTGAGTTGTCTTGAGAACTCCATTTGTTCATGATTTGAAGGTTTTCGAAAAACACTAAACTAAAGTTCAGAGTTGTGTTGGGTTTGAACCTAAGGACACATGTTGGCAAACAGCAATCCCACAACTTGGTGGGTGGTTACAGAAAAAAGCTCAAGCAATACAACTAATACAATACAATACAGCCGCTGAGGATCTCCAATAGAACCTGATCAATTAATTGGCCAGCGTGTATTATTGTCTGATATCAACTCATCACAGATATATTTGCATATATGTCAGCAGATAAGTAAAAAGAACAAGAATTGCAGTACCTAAATACCATATTTATGGAATACTGGCAAGTTTATCTTTCAACTGTAAAATGTCCTGCTGAGTTTGTATCTTTGTTACAACTATTTAATGAACCAAATTAACAGGATCTTCATCAAAAATATAACTCAGTAACTCAATATTAGCTTATATATTGTCATCGGATTTTGTATAAATACTGACTAAAATTGGTCTCAAAAATAGGCTAAAGTCTCAAAAAACACTCTCATAGAGATGGAAGAACTCATGCCCACTAGACTGCTGGTATAGGGGGCTTCAGTGATTGAACCTCACTCTCAGGGGAAGCAGTGTAGATTCCTTCCTGGCCACGGGGCAGTGGACTAACTCTTTATTCCTGCAAGGAGCACGTCCATCCAGTCTACGTGTGGTTTGTGGACTTGGAGAGGGCTTTCGCCTGTGTCCCTCTGGGTGCAGTCCTCTGCAGTAATGTGGGGTGCTGGAGCTTCTGATACAGACCATCCAGCCTTTGTGAGTCAGAGTAAGAGTTGGTTTGTTTTCTCTAAAGCAGGAGGTTGTTGGACAAATCCTTTATTGGCTATACTGTGATTTTCACAGATAGCATCTACTGCACAGCTAACCAGAGGAAATCATCCAGTTTGTTGATATCACCTTTTTGCAGATTGAGTTTTGTCTGACAGTAAGCGTGAAAAGGCTGGGATAAGGGTCAGAACCTCCAAATCTGAGGCCACTGTACTTACAGCAGTGGCCGGCCACCTTTGAGCTGTGAACAAGATGAAGTCCCAAGTGAAGCAGTTCAAGTGTCTTGGAGTTGATATGGGTGCAGGTGTACTAGTACTGGACCATCATGGTGAAAGGTGAGCTGAGCATGAAACCAAAGCTCAGTCCAGCTGTCTGCACAGGCTGCATAATAGTTTACATTTTACTTGCTGCTACAACATGTTTACACCTCAAATCTGTTTTTCTGAATTTCACGCATGTAGCGACAGTGATTATGTACTGGCCTATCAGCGCTTCCAAAACGCAAGTGACCTACAACTCAGTACTGTGCCTCAATGCCTCCTGTGTAGCCACCAGAGCTACTGCTGCTATGCTAACATTCTGCTCATGCTACACCCTCTGCTTTGACTGTGCACTGAACCATTTAGGGACAAGAAGAGGAGCCAGGCATCTGATTCTACTCTTCCCTTGATTACCAATAAAATAAAGATGTCTGAGTATACATTACATTAAAGATTCAGACTTTTTAAAACATCTTAATAAATTTGTGACAGGAATATATCCTGATTGTTTTCTTCAAAGTCTTTGTTTTGATATTTTTTCACATTATCAAATGTGAGGTCCTATCAATCATATACTATCAAATACTGTCAATTTATATTGTTGCATTCAATATACTGTGAGGTCCTTGGTGAAGTGTTTAAAAATATGAAATGAACAAATCAAAGCTCTTTAAACTTTACAGTGATTATGTGCCACTTCAAGTCTAAGTGTGTATCCTGTATGTACAAACCTTCATTCCATCATGTTGCAATGAAAGTGATTCAGAAGATTCAGTTTCATTTATTCTACTCAAGTAACGTCTGAGCAACGTCTAACATATCACAAGTGTGTGTTTCTGTAAGGTAGTGAGCAGCTGCTTGTCCACACTCTCCCAGTACGTCTACCATACAACCATGCCAGCTTACTGAGACGCCCCTCCACTCCAACAAATGTCACATCCCACCAGATTCCACAGATACCCAGCTTTTCAACAAGACGACAAACTACACACCAGAACTGACAGCTGTGATTAAAGCCTCTAAAGCTGGCTGCAAAATCAGGCTTAAACTCTGCTGCTCCTCCCTGAGGTCAATACTCTAATACTCCACTGCTGCATTCACTAAGGATGTTTCTTAGAACAAATATTCTCAATGTAGCATTTTTAAACAGTCATAATGTTGTCAGATAAACTGGGACACCTTAGTTTTTATACATATCACTCAACAAATGAGATTAATGTGCAACAAGGCTTTACTGACACACAGCCCTTTCCTTAATTTCAACTTCAAACACTGAATAACTAAACATATTTGTTAATCATATGTACATTAGAAATAATAAATACTAAATCCATTCCAATTATATTATCACCTCAGTCGTACATGTAATTTGAAGCCTGCAAATGAGAGAGTAAGGTTTAGAACAGGAGCTTGTTATGTGTGACACATTTGCATTTTAGCCCTATTAGGAATTTCTGATGAAAGTTTTGGGTTTTATATACGAAGTCAAATGCTGCAGCTTTGCTCTTTTATGAAGCACCTTCATTATAAGCATGGATCAAAATTTTACCCTCTTTTAGCCATGTACAGAAAAACATTCATATTGTGATTATTTTGACAAATATTGTGATATGAGTCGTGATTTTAGAGGGAATTTTTGAATTTCGTTTTTCACTGAAAAAAGTAGAAAAATGATGATGACGTGATTTTTGCTGGGGTCTGTACCAAACAAGCACGTTCCTTTACATCTGGAGAAAATTATTTGTAAGGCGGGGCATCTCTGTAATACCACAAGACTTCATTCATAATGGTGTGTTGTGATTTTTATTTTACCTCTAATTGCAGCTCTTGTGATTTGGATATTGCTCTTAGCCATATTGCACTTTCAATGGCAGCTTATATTAGAAGTAAACCAATAAATCTGCCAGTGTATCAGCTGATATTAGCTTATTGCAGATGTATAAGTATCAGTGTAAACATCAGCAGATATGTAGCACAAAAAAGCAGTACCGAAATGCTAAACTACATTTGAGGCAATTTAGGAACAGTCTCTACATTAGTTTGTCGACCGGGGACAAGTTGATTGTTACACTGTAAAAAGTTCCACTCTTAGTGACTTTTCTCTGCATCAGGATTGTTTGTTTATGTTATGTCTTCATGTTAATAAAATTACTATGGGCTGATACATTGTGAAATATTAGGAGTAGGAGTATCAGTATCAGTATAGGGCGGGCTGTAGTTCATATCACCCAAAACTAGGACAAGCTCAATTCAATGTAACATATCAAATATGTCTACTTTTAAATCATTATTAAAAAGCACCTTCAGAAAAGAGACTGAGGATGACAGGCTTTGTATTTTACTGTTGGTCACTATGACAGTAGTAATTTTTATAGTTTTACTCCTAGTTTTTGACTGTGTCTTGTACTGTATGTAGCGTTACATATCATTAGAGTTAATTTCTATATAAGTGTGTTTGTTACCTTGTATACCTTCATATGGACTCCAGTAATACAGTGAATACAGGTTCTAAATAAACAAACAATTAGTGTCAGGGGAAATTCAACTGAAGCATTCACAGCTAACAGACAGCAGGGAAGTAGCTGCAGTCCTTTCTGTGTGAATGCAGTAAATGGGGTGTGGTTACTCAGAGCTCAACAAAATTTCCCTGGATACAGTCCTATAACCCTGTGAAAGGCTTGTGTAGCTGAAGCACTACTGTCTACTGTAGCCCAAACGCAGCATCCTTTTCATTACTTCTCTTCTATTAGGTCTGTGATGGTGATGACAAGGCTCATGAGGGATTCAGTGTTCCCTAAGCAAAGCACACTCCTACTTACGGCTGTCATAACAGATGTTGCCAAGAGCTCGGCCAGTCTGCAGTAAAACCTCCTGGTCGGTGGAGTTCAACAGCTGAATTAGAGGAGGGATGAGGCCAGCTTCAACACAGGGGCTCCGCATGAACTCTAGAAGGAAGCAACAATATCGGATAACAGGTCAGAATAAAATTGTCTGAGGGAAGTTAAGAGCATCAAACATACATTTGTACCAGAGCTTCAATAGTAGTATTTGTTTTAAATGCAGTGGATTTCATTCCATTTCCAGTTCTTATCGCAGTTCAGCCAAACATAAAAAAAGAAAAAACCTAAAAAGATACTCAGTCCATTTAAAAATAAATAAGGTGAAAATTTAACACTAATCAAAATAAGATGGGCACAGTCATCCTAAAACCCATTTTGAACTCGGCAGGATGTGTATATAAGTTACCAGGAGCCCAAATCAAAATCCTGGCATGAAATTGCTAATTTAAAATGTGAAAGTTAAAAGGAAAAAGGTCAAAATTATCTTGTAGGAAATCTGGCAGTCCTATCCAATTTTTTTTTTTTATCCTCCAGTTCACATTAAAAGTGCAAATGGCAATCCTGTACAGTTGGGTAATAAGACGAATGCTGTACACTCACGAGCTGAGACAAAGTCACAAGTATGTCTCAAGTCTTGGCTATGAAGTCCTGAGTCAAGTACCAGCTCAAGACTAGTAAGTCAAATGTCTAAACCTTTTGTTTCAAGTCCTGAACATAACAGTAACATGTTTTTGTTTTTCCTCTGTAAAGACCAGAGGCCTGCACTAGAAGCAGGATTAGAGGTTAGCGAGGTAACTTCAGGTTTAACTCTGCATTTTCAGTCTTACAACGTTGGTTCACTTCTTATCGCGGTAAATCACCATGGTAACTGATGCTAAACAAGTAACCTGCACCGGGGCAGGTTAACTTCAGAGGATCAGATCAAAACCTGTCAACAGCCCAACTGCTGACCAATCACATCACTGGAAAACTAACATCATCATTTCTACAGGATCCTGATATGGACAAAAGAATTTACAGTAAAGTGACAAATAAGAAAGATCGAATGGTTGAACATTTCAGTTAGACTGAGCTCATCAGACATTAACTCTCTCCTCTCTTCTCTTCTCTGCTCTGGCAGCAGAAACAGTCTGACATTACTGTCACTGTTAATCCGCATCACATATTCACAATAACTCAGAATAAATCGCCATCAGACTAAAGAGCAAAAACGCTCACTTGGTAAGAAACAATCATTTTTGTACTTATTTACAAATCCTTAGCCTGACTTTGATAATTGCGAATTATTTCTAGCGTTTTTATTCCAGTCATGTGATCATATTGTTCACATTTGACCTTGTTAAATGTCATTTCTGGATGTCGCTAGACCCACACCGACATGCAGCTATCAACGTTATTCCTCATATCAGATTACGTATTTTACTGATGATTCTGACAACACTGCTTTTAATGAACAACTCCACCTCTTTCACGTGAACACGCTCAGGAAATCCTGGGTTGACTTAATGAGTTGATAACCACCGTTGTATGACCGCTTAGCCAGACTGTGGTTGTTAGGTTTAATGAAGTCAGAGGACAAAAAGATATCCTGGGTATGTTTAACTTGCTTTGTAGTACAGGCCTCTGAACTTGGGGTCAGTAAGTAAAACTATTTTGCAGTACCACCTAACCCTAGCATCCTCATAGTTCCCCACCCAGCTCTGTGATGCTGTTTAACAGGGATTACAAATGGGATGAAAGAGAGTAAAGAATCTCAGATTTCTCTGGATCAGATGATTACTCACTGCTGTCTAAGAGACAGTTTACATTTCCCACCGACAGTAAGCATAGAGTCACTGCGGTGTGTATATGAAGAGGATGTCTCAGTGACCATACTGATTTTCAGGGTGGAACTGCTGGGTTTTAGCAGGGATGAGACACTCCTCTCTGCTGTGTTGGTGATTTACATGTATGCTAACAAGTCAACATGTTTTTGCATTAAATCTTGTTCTGGCGCAGCTTTAAAACAATCAAGTCAGTTCAAGCTGTCAGACAGAAAGGGAGTTGTCTTTAGCCCAGCAGTCACTTGGCTGCTTGCAGACGTTTCCGGAAGCGGTGACAGATAAATGCCAGCGGGTTGTTGCCAAGCTTGGCAAACTGCTGGGGAGTGATCATTAGCTGCAGTCTTGCAAGCTGCTAAAAACCCATTCATTATCCTAACCTTTTCTTGCCCCAAGTTCTAATCACGTCTGCTTTTCTCTACTTTAAAAGCTTCTCCTGTGCTCACACAGAGGCATTATGGAAAATGGAAGCTCTCTGACACTGCAGTTACGCAAGGTTTGAGTCCTTACACAATAACCTCACACTCAGTGACAGCTTAGCTCCGAAACACCAAGAAGGGCTGCTCAAACTAGCCCTGATCTGAAATGACCTGTCAATCCAACGTTACTGTTCAATTCTTCAAATATTTTCATTCATACAAAATTTCTCACAAACAAGGTTGCTCCATTTACATCAAAATAATATATTCATGAAGACAACATGGAGAAACAAAAAGGATGTGAGCAAGAGAGAGCGTAAAAATTGAATACTGACAAATGGATGAACAGAAAGTCAGGATGTTCCTGGGTGGATGGACTTGGAAACCGAACCTCACCATTTTTGGCCACCTCAGCTATGATGTTGGCTACTTTAGGAGTGCAGGAAGACTGGGGGTTTAGCAGGGTGGGGAGCAGGGGAAGAATGCCCATCTCCTGGATCTTCACACTGGCCTCAGTGTCTAAAGAGAAAAAACAGAATCAATTTCAATCACGTTAATGCAGGCTTTTTCAGAAATACAAGGTGCCCACATGTTCTCAGAATCAGAAATTATTGCTGGTAAAAACAAATACCACAATATGTGACTTTTAAATGTCCAAATTTGTTCATGTTGGTTACATTTAAGTTAGTTGATTGTGTATCTGACAATCCAATAGATGGAGATGCTGCACAGAGGTTATCAGGTGGACTGACAAAAGTTGTTTGTCAAGAAATAGTTCTGACGTGTGGCTCTGCAGATGATAATGTTGGTCTGTCCGACACTTTGTCCAGACTGAAATGTCTCAAAAACTAATGAATGAGTTGCGATTTTGGATGAATTTGGATGAGACCGTTATGTCCACCTCAGGATGAACTTTGGTTATCCACTGAATTTTCATCTAGCACCATCATCAGGTCAACATTTCAACTGATGTAGCTCTTTGGTTTGTGACCAAATACCTGCAAAACCAATGACATTCCTATCAGCCTCAGCTGTACTCTGTGTTTAGTGATAATTAGAACTTAGCATGCTAACATACTAAACTAAGATGGTAACGATGGTTGCCATTAGAGTAATTTACAGCAGTAAACGAACAGCAGGCTGAAAAGCCATGTTCCACTGCCTTTATGGTTGAAGGGCTTGAAAAGTCTGTTTCAGCTCTAACCACACCCAGCATCACTAAAGGTGCATTTGGGTGTAGAGATGTGTTCTTCTCTATACCCAACGTTGATGTCGTGAGGTCATGTTTCGCAGCATTTCGACCAAAAATAAATTGGTTCAGAACCCAAACATTGGTTCTCCATTGGGACCAAAAAACAGCAGTTTTCCTTGACCTGCAGTTCAAACGATGATAACATCAGTGGGTATGTCATACTCTACAAGTTGGAAGGAGAGGATGTGCAATGCCCTCCATTGATGACACATCCTTGATTACAATGGTTCAGGTCAACACTGGTGGAAACATGGGCTGTGTCACTGAATAACACTAAGGTTCCAAGAATCCTGAACAGAACTGGTTCAAGAACCAGAGCTAATTTGGTGGAAAAGAGTTGACACAGTGACTGAGAACAACAGTTTTGGACTGACAACCAAAGATGTCAGACTTTGTCAGAAACAGCCCCAAATAACTCAGTGAATAAGGGCATTTAGTGGTCAGTCCATGACATGGAACAATAAATGGCTGAACAGACTGAACCCATATGGTCAGACAGGTTTAACACCACAGGCATTGAATGGCAGTGACTCCAGTTAAGGAAGGATGTGCTGTACCATCACCAGGAGAAGAATTACTCATTCAAAAGCAAGACGTCTACTCTTACACATTATTCAGCTGTCTGGCAAAGACTGTCACACTGTCCAAAAATGTGTCTGTAGGCAGACACCAGCCACAGCTTAGTCAAAGGCCTCATTTTCAGTACGCATACATTTCTTATCTGAGTACAATCCAGATATGATTTATCAAATTAACAACTGACCACAGTAATGAGAGGGCTCAAATCTGATGACTGTTCTTATTTACATTTGAGGTATGTGGAAAATATTACAGAACTGGTAAGTCTAGTGGCAGAGTGCTAGAGTGATTTTTCAGACCAAAACAAAATGATTTTTACTACACGCTTTGAGTGAATCAGGCTCTACTTACTGTTGTTGACGAGTGCTTTGAGCAGGCAGTCCAGACAGCTCTCCACACTGTCAGTGGCGCTGTCTGTAGACGCTAGCTTCAGCTTCTCCAAGGCTTCACTCAGGTTGTCTGCAAACAGAAAAAAAAGGTGGCAGGTTTTTAATTCAAGTTTAATTCGAGTTTACTTGAAACCGATCACTGAGTGATTGATTCTGATTTTCAAATCTAAGAAAATGAACCAACCTTGTGGGATAAACCACTTTGAAAAAAACCTCTTTGCCATATTGGCCAAAACATATATTCTAGTATCTTCTATAGCATTGAGATAGACTGGCAACCTGTCCAGTGTGTGTTGGGATAGATTCCAACCCTCTGCCACCCTGAACAGAGAATAGGTGCATGGACTGAATATTTTCTGACAAATTCTGATGACAAATTCTGAATCTTGTTCCATACTCTTCACTTTTAAATACTCTATAAGATGTTAGACGTTAAAGACTATGTATCTGACAGTGATAATAATTTATAGTAATTTGCCATTGTGCTAACTGCTGGGGTTAGGTCTTGTGAATTACCAGTTTTTCAGACAGTGAAGAGGTAAATGTATATGGCTTTACAGTAACAGGTTTTTATATTGCTGTCACATAGTGCTCAAGCTTTTAAACCATCATACACCACATCTGCATAAAATCCATCCAAGTCCAATTCAAAGAGTTATATAAGTGATGAAGTAATTATTGCAGGTGCCAAATATATCTTATTGTATAACAGCTACAGGCGCACAGTGTACACATGAATTTTAAGCAACCAACCAATGGCTACCTTTTTGCATGGCAGAGGTTCATCTAAATCTAAATTCACACAATTCTTTCCGTTTTTCCATCTCTGGATCCTCACCTCACCACAGCCTCAGCAAAAATGATGCATATCAGAAAACTAAAGTATCAGAGGAACAGTAACAACAGAAGCACAAAAATGTAAGAAAACTCCAAGCAGCAGGATAGACCATGATAATATAGATGTTGAATCATTACATATGATGGTGTTTCACCCACCCTTATTGCAGCACAGTGTATTTTTCACAAAATAATCTGATGAATATTCTACTTTCATATTCTCCCAATAAAAATGGTCTCTGAATAAGAAAAATCCAACACAAAACTTGTGCTAATAAATGTTTCGCCTTGTACAACAACACCTTCAGTGTAGTCTGTGGACATTTTTATCAAACTATTCCCTAAACTAGTAGAGGAAAATAATCAAAGCTAATCTATGCCAATTAGTTACAACCAGTAACTGGAAAAAATAATTACAGACATAACCCCTACTTGAAGAGACACAACTGTTCAACACGTTGTCCCTTTGAAAGGCTTAGAGTGCTGAGATTCTACCTGCTTTGGAGAGTGAAAAGTAGCTGAATGTGTTACACTCTTGTTTTAGTGGCATATGCTGTTTCTTAGTGGTATGTCATTACTCCGTGTTGGTAAGCTGCTGCAGTTCTATTAACAGTATGTTACTCCTCACGGACTTAACATGTTGACATCATGCCCACTGGTAAAATAACTAACATTAAGGTCAAACTTTGTCCAAGGCTAAGCTCACTAGCTACAGCGTTCATGTACAACCACTCTGTGATTATCTTCCAATTTAACATTAGCTCAGTTTGCCATTAGCCAGACTTTTCTGGAGATTTTATATGAGGCACTGGTAGTATGAGTACTAACCTTCAATTCAACATCCTAGTATGGGCATCTAGGCTGGTCAGTGCAGCAGTAAAGTCACTGTGAACCAGCTGGGAGGTTTTTATTCTAACACATATTACCCACCCACTCAGTTTGCACCGCTGCCCTCTGGGAGGCGTTTTATGAGAATATTAACAAAAACTCCTCTATTTCCAGTGCAATTTAAAATTTAAATATGAAACTGGAGGTTTAATGTAATTTGTTATTTTTATCTTGTAGATCGATGGAGCTACCAAGCCAACTTCATGTCAACAGTCAACCAAATGAGAAACCTACAAACCAATTATAGCTAAAAAATTCTATCTTCTTGATTTTTTAAAACAGCTCTTCTACAGTACATCTCTGCTTGACTCATCTTCCTTCTACCCTTTACTTCATTATGAGGACTAAGAGCCATCAATCTGCTGTACTGCCAGCCATGTTAACAACAGTAACTGAATCAATGATTTAGAACTGGTGTGCATCCATTACATGCTATGACAAATGATTAGGTTATCATTCCTGTTATACCTATTAATAAGTGAAAGAAACTAATTACCAGCTAGCTGTTTCCTCATAACATCATATAATGGTGACTATGAGCTTAATAAACATTTTCCCTCTGGGCTCTTCTCAGAAATGTTTCATGAAGGTACATTTTGTAACGTTTGACAACTGCTCCACATCTCCTGTACAGCATGATATCGCTTCACTTGATCTATACTCCAGATAGATCTACTTACAGTCGGAGCCAGTAGGCTGATATTAATCATGTAAAATAACTAGACTGAAGAATGGCTGATTAATACTTAATACTTAATTAATTAAGCAGCTTAAATGCAGTACATGTTATTAGACAGAATGGTGCTTATTTACTGGGTCTATACAGCTCACAGCACTGCTTTCAGGTCAGACTGTACAGTCTATGTTCCAGGGAAAACCTGATTAGGACTGACCTGTCAGGTTTGGTCCAGAATGTACTCCAATTAGTCGAAGGCTGCCACCTTACTTTCTCTTATATTTGATTGAACGTCAGTAGAGAATAAGCAAATGCTAAAAATTGTTGCAGTAACACTGGGAATTATCTTAACAGTCATTCCAGCATTGTGCCTACAAACCAGGTGATGATACATTACATAAGGGTTGCAGACACTGTTGCAGTGACCTGGTTGTTTCTGTCAGTTGCTGATGCACTGCACAACCCACACATCCATCCCTCTATCCCTAGATGTCTTGTATGAAATGACAACATGGGTGATACAGGCTGGGCTTAGACCTCGCAAAATACCTCAGAAACTGTCAGACAAATATTGCTCAAGATGCCATTCAGGCATGCCACTACCTCATAGGGACAGTGCTTTTCTAATGTGATGGATATACAGGTAATTTTTGAAGAAGATACAGCAGGCTTTTAATGTCAATTTGTATTCAATCTTATGATGGAGATGCAGTACCAGATTAGTCACAATCAGTAACTGCTGTATATCTATCATCAATAACCAGCAAAAACACACTATAGAGAGCAGTGCAGTATGAACAGCAACACAAAGTGGGCTGCTGGATCCTATTGCATAACAGCTGTGGAGATGGAGGAGTGCCATCTACACCATCAACAGCACACTGCCATTTCAGGGGATGTACATTCACATAGCAACTTGGACCTTCGAGCCATTTCAAGTCCCTGCTGAATCACATCGGTCAACAACAAAGGCAATGAGAATACATAACATTAGCAGAAATAGCACTGCTACAGGGAAAAGATAACGACCACTGAGAGCGGATAGTGGATGGAGTCAGGGAAGCTACCCCACCCGAGCACTGAGGCAGACACGCGCACGTACACAAGATTTAGCCACAGTCAGCTTTTCCTATGACCACCGTTAAAATAAAACAGCAGAAAACTATGAGGGTCGCCGACATGCTCTTCTGGTATTAATGCATGATTCATAATGTCAACAATCACCCATACGTTGCTACTTGCAGACGTGTTCATTGTAACCATTAATGGTTGAGATAAATGGTGAAAACAGTTCTTGTTAGCTAACTCGGCTCAGGGCAAGCTGGTTAGCTAGCTGTCTACTCACCCATCTCAGCAGGATGTTGCTCCGGAAAATAAACCGGGCAGCTAAGATCTCCAGGGCAGCTGTAAACCGAGTCGCACTAGCCGGAGGCCCCGCTTTCCTCACACCGTTCTTCAATTAAACCACCTTAAACTGGTGAAGTTAGCGGGTTTGGGTTCGCTAGCTAGCTAGCTAGCCAGTTAGTTAGCGACAACAGCCGCCGGGCCGGTCGGGCAGTCCCGCTCAGATGGATGCTGCTGTACAGCGGCCTGTGTACCGGCTGACTACCAGGTTAACACATCTGACTTCCTCTCATATCCACACCAACAGTCAAGACCTGCTGGCTGACGCTCCCCCGGACTACTGGCTCAGTCTCGTGCCACAGTCAATTCATCCAAACGGAATGAAAATCAGGACTTCCGGAAGCAAACTTCAAAATAAAACCTTGTTAAGGAGCACAATGTTATTGGAAAAATCGCCGGTAGGTGGCAGCCAGAGACACCTGAAAGCACTAAGTCACATGCCAAGCAGACATTTACCCTGACCATGAGGAAGCACCCAGATCATTTGCCCAATTAAAAGTAGTAACCCACATGGAAAGACAGTGATTCCCAATGGAACCTCCGAAGAGGACGCAAAATAAATCTGGGAGGCCATGAAAGGAAAGAGAAATTTGAAATATAGACAATTAGGGGACACAGACCAAAGAATTTGGGAGCACTGAAGTCAGTTTTCAAAATAAACTCAAGTCAATAAAGAGTACATGGTATTATACTATACATTTACATCCATCCAGAGGAGCAGACATATACAGTGTTACATTTTTCAATCAAATGGGTGTAAAAGTTTTTTTATAGCTGCTAAAAGCAGAAGAAGAAAGAGGAAGCTGTCGGAAACCAGCTGCTCTGCTTTTAATCCAAATCATAGTTACATTTCATCACAGTTACTTTGTTTTGTTTGGTGATACTGCTGTGGCCCCCTTGGTGGTGTGTTTAAGAACAGTCAGACACGTGATATTTGACAGCCAGCAGCCAAAATGCATTTTAGTCATTTCACTGACAGGAAAACAAGCAATGTACAAATTTAAAATAACCTGGACTCCTAGATAACGAAATAATTTCACCACAATGTCCACTCAGAATGCGCTGACATTATAATGTACAAAATATAAATCACTGTAAATAGACATAAGTCAGTAATGGATAACAGTTTGTGTGACTGATAGTGTTCTTTGTCCACAGAGCGGCACTGTGGTTACCTATAGTTCCTCTCTCTTTTATGGTGTACATTATGTCTGCTGAGATACCTGAGACTGAAATATGTCCAAAAGCACAAAGAGTCATAAAACAGTCAAAATATTTTTTATCTATTTTTGGTATGAATAGAGATTACTAGAACCCTTAAAACCCTTTATAAAGCAATTCATTAATGTCTCTATAGATCAGTTATAAGACATAAACAAAATTAACATTTGTTGCTTGTTTTGTCTTTTTAGCTAGCTAGTTATCAGGAAGACCCCTCCTATGTAACAACTGCTAGATATGCCACAAAGCTATCAATGTACACCATCAGGAGTGGTTGTGCTGTGCTTCCTGTTCAACTTAAGAACCATGGCTCTGGTGCTGGGAGGGGACAGTGGAAGTGTGTCTGACCCAGATGGAGGCTGGCATCAACAGTGTGCAGTCTGTTATTGACAAGTCCAAGTCCAAATCAGCCGCAGCAAAGTCTCAGAAAGAACAGGAGTCCAACCATGTTCAAATGATGCTCATTTGTGACTCGAATGAATGAATTAGAAACCATTAGACACTGAAACACTTACAGCTGACAGTACAAAACTGTTGGATGAAATGAGCAACATACTAAGACAGCTATTCTTAGAGCCTTACAAGCAGCAGTGCTAAAATGTCAAGTTTATCCTGAGGGTGGTCATCTAAATAAATTTTAAGCCATACATATGAATCTACCCTTTTATTATATACTCATATATATACACATTTTGTCTTTTGACACACAACAAATTTCCCATTTCATATAGGTTACTGTAAAAACCAGTTAGCAGAATTACATTTATACTTCTCGTTTTCTTTGAAGGATAAGTTCAATTTTTTACAATTGAAGTCAAATTTAGGTCCACCTTAATAGAATCGTATATCTATCATATATCATATATCCTCTATATCCTGGTCATAAAGTGATACTTAATGGAGACAACACTGTAAGAAATGAGGGATAAAATATACTTTTGCACAAAGCAAGGACTAGGAATTTCGTTAACATGGACAGAAGAGATGAATACAGCAGCCAGTTACACTTTCAGCATATATATGATTACTGTATTAAGACAGGCTTAACAAAAATCTGAATTTTAAAGCCTCATCTACTTTATACTCTTCCTCTGCATCACAGACTAGAGCTGGCTCAGTTGTCATCAGCTGTGGCAAGAGGTCAAAGGTCATCGACCAAGAGCTTGTAAATGGCTGAGCAAAGATCAAGGAGGATGCTTTTATCTACCACCAGAGACCATCTTTGATCCGAGACAGGGATTACAACCACCATGTCACTTAAGGTCATTGTGTCCACATTTTATTATTCTGCGCCTCATGATGTGGGTGTTTGTATCTTGCCCTGACCTGAAATACATATAAATTTACATGAGTTTGAAATATATGTGAGTGTGACAGAATGAGAGAGCTGTCAGCAGCACAGTGGATGGCAGCAGAGTCACATACTACATTTGTAAGGAGCTATCTGTAATTTGTAAGGAGTCAAGTACTAAGGGCTACAACAATGGAAATATGATCAGTTTATTAATGTTTTGATCAGTTTTATCATTATGTTATGAGGATTACTGATCAAAATAAACTTTCAGCAGCATCACAAACGTTTTAGACTGAGTTATTATGTAATGTTACTCCCTGTATTAAGACCAGTTGATCATTATGAGAGTGATAACTGGTTCTAATCCTGTGTTTTCAGTTTTAATACACATAAGTTAGTTAGGGCTCATACTCAAAGCCCAGGTGCTCGGCAATAATAAACTGTACATTACATTGTTTATTCAGTGTAATAAATGAAAGCCAGACACTTCAAATAACCTCGATAATTAGATAGATTATGAGGGAATGGACGCCTGGACACAGACATATAAATGGGCCCCCATTCCTCCTACATAAGAGGAGGATGCCCAGACTGAAAGAGTGGTTATTTTGTGATTGACTTTGTTACAAAAAAATCACTTTATACAGAGTTCTGGTCAAGGGGCTCTTGGCCTGTGCCTCCATCCACGATTCTAATAAGCATATCACCTTCTGACTCTGGTTGGGGGGCAACAAGGGGGTGTAATCAGATTTTGTCATCATGTAAACCCCTGGGTTCTTACATTTATCTCCACAGCAGGAAACCTCTGATTTAGCAATGGTTCCTGTCTTTTCCTCCTAATTCCTCCCCTATCACACAGGCTGGTGTCACAGAAAGGAGAAAATGTCAGAGACACCTTGTGTGGGGGAAGGGTGGTGGAGGGAGAAGCCGACCGTCTCCCTCCCTCCCTCCTCTCCTCCCTCTCTCTCCCCACACACACACACACACTCCCTCCCTCACACCAACGCTGGCTATCAGCAGCGTCTGACAGCTGCATCCTTTGCTGTAGCAACGCGGCTGCTCCTCCATCCCTCTCTGCCTCGTCTGCATCTGACATCCCCGGGCTGCAGGAGTCTTTTGTGTCTCCACAGGCGCCATTGTTGTTTCTACCCTTTTTGGAGAAAAAAAAGCAACACCATGGACATGATGGGCAACAAAGAGCGACGAGGCGTGAATTTCAAAGGCTTGCTGAAGAGGAATTGGCTTCTGATTGCCACGGTTTTATCAGTGCTGCTCGGTATGTGGAAGCCCCTTAATGTCTGCTCATGTATGCTGAGAGAATGAGACACTTCACCTTCACTGGTGCCATTTTTTTGACTTATCTTCATTGCTGTTTACACATCTATTCCTCCCTCTTTGTTTTACCATTCAGTCTTGCTTTCTGCTGCTGTCACTGTTGAAATAAATCAGCCTCTTCTGCACCAGCTTTGCACTGCTTGACCACACAGCAACAGTAATGTGTTAAGGAATACAGTACACGCACTGCATTTCATAATCATATTTAATAAAAGAATAGAGGACAGGTGCTGAGTGTGGTGTTATAGGAGATGCAGCCTCTGTCCTCCAGAGCAGTTTTCTCTCCCTGTGTCTGGACGTGTCTCAGTCAAACGTGACCAGACTAAAGTGACAGCTGATGCTGGGTCTATGTGAGGAGTCCCAGCACTGAGGCATCACAGCACAGTACATAGACTCTGTACAATACAAGCCATCTGCAGGTGCTTAAGATATAGGCTAGCAAAAGGTTAAAATGCCTTTAATTGATTTATTAAATTCAATTTTGATATATTTGATTTTATCCTGACGTGCGTGTCCTCTGTTAAACGTTAGTTAATAGTACCTGCTTACGTCACTGAATTAAGTCAAATTTCATGCATGTCAAAGAAATAGTTGGAAATGTCATTATTTTTTTCTGAGAGTAAGATTTGAAGATAGATATCAATCTCATGCCTTTGCAATTGAGCTGGAGTCTGGGGGTGATTAGCCTAGCTTAGCATAAAGACTGGAAGCAGGGGAAAACAGCTAGTCTGGCTCTGTCCAAAGTTCAAAAATACACCTTCCAACATCTCTATAGCTCAGTGATTAACATGATGTGGACCATTTGTTTAATTTGTTAACAGAAATCTTTCCAGTTCCAGCATGTAACTCACAAATTGTGTTTTGAACTTTGTGTGTTGATTAAGCAAATGAGAGACTGGATCATTTCTAAATCAGGGAGCTATAGAGGTGTTGGTAGGTGTATTTTTGAACTTTGGATAGAGTCAGACTAGCAGTTCCCCTTGCTTCCAGTATTTATGGCTAAGCTAGGCTAGGCTAATAGCCTCCCTGCTCTAGCTCTGTATTTAATGCACATTAAATTAATCCCAATCTTCTCCTCTCACTCTTTGAATGAAAGCAAATAAGTGCATTTCCCAAAATGTTGAACTATTCCTCATAACTAATTTTATTTTATTTATCAAGTATTTGAGTTCATTTGAAAATAAGATGTCTTTCCTGCTACAGCACATGTATGTTGTGTAAATCACATGTTTTTGAGAAAAAAATATCCATAACAATAAGCTATATTAGCTTACTAGCTGACGTCTAACAGCGTCTTATGTTGCATCATGTTTTTCTACAGAGGTAGGGCTGAGGTTATACAGCAGCAGTAAAGTCTCTTGTTCAATTACTTTGATGATCTCACTTTCCAACAAGCCTCTCCCAGTCTGCTTTCTTATTAGGCTACAAATCAGCTTATTAAGGCAGAATGAAGAACATTTTGTTGCTTCCTGTAGCATATGCAGCATTAAATTGAAATCAGTGTTAAAGGTAAAGGTCTTAATTTTGTCTTAGGACTTAGTAATTTCCCCCCAAAACCCACATTGCTGTCCTTGTTTTGACCTCAGTACAGTTCAAGCTTGAGTTTCAAACATAATCAGAGGGCTGGGAGGAAATTGTAAGCTGTTTTGTGCTGTTATAAAACCAAGGTGTGAGTCTTTATGACTGCCATCATTACACAGTAACCGCAGCTGTTGAAATTAACAAGGACACAGAGTGACTGATGCAAAACACCCAAAAATCTGACCCAGCGGGTTTCAGAGCGGCAGACAGGTGCACAGTTTAGACCTGCAGATAAAGACAGGCTGATGTGCTTCACCTACATCCAAGAGTAAAGTAAAAAGTAAAAGCTTCTACAATTTGGACACATGCCACATGCAGGCAATATGTGTGTTTGAGGCTTAGAGTGTCACTGTGTGTCCTCCATGACTGGTTAGTTTGGAGATGAACAAGAGTTGATTTGCTCAGAAGAAAAAAATAGATGAGCTATAAGAAAACAATACAGAAAATTTGCAATATAGAATGAAGTCCTGGCTTATGTTGCATCTGTAAGGCTGTCATGCCCTGTTCATTTATCTTGATGACCTCACTTACAACACAGGTGAAGCCCAGGCTGCAAAATGTCACTGAAAGAGGCGTAAAATGAATATGAAGACATGCAAAACCACTGCACAGAACTACAAAATGCCTCAAAATAGAGCAAAGAAAAACAAAACCACTGCAAGCAGAGTCAAAATTACTACAAGGAGACACAAAAACAACCACAAAGAGAGACAGTTTGTCATTGCTTCAGTCTGAGGGGTCTTGTTTCTCTGTAGGAGGGCTGGGGGACGTTTTACCTGTCTGTGCCCAGTGGCCCACTGTCTAATGATCCATCCATGGCTATTCCACCATTCCACATGCACTTCTGTTGGATAATACCAGCACTTTCAGCAAGGCAAACCACATTGTGACTCCAGCTCTGAACTTAACACACTGACACACACATGAAAGAAAAGTTAGTTTCCTAAGTTTCAGAACTATTCCTTTAAGTTTTAGATTTAACATATAGGAACAGTAATAAACTTTTAATTATTTTTCAAAATCTTACAAATCTAACATGTGATGTTACAGCCACACGCATATTAAAGAGTATTCAATATAAGTATTAAGTATTAAATATAATATATGTTAGTGTGTGACCTTATGACAATTATTTTACTTTATTAACAGGTGACCAATGTAAAATGTAAAGCAGCAGGTATTAAAAAAATCACTCAGCACTGCCTACCAGTAACACAAACGTTAAAACAGCAGCAACCATCACCACCAGTCATGGTGCAGGTTTACATATGGAGACCTGGACTGAACAGCTCCACCTGTGAAGCAGCTGAAGCATTAAGACTGTATGAGTGAGTGTGTGACTGAGTGAGTTTACACAGTATACACTGGGTCACACTCTGACGCAGAAATGCTGTTGTATCATCCAGCCACAATTTGCTGTGTCATCCCAGTCTTTTACAGGCATATTTATCGGTGCTCTGGTATGTGTGATAACACAGATGGTGGTGGTGTGGAGTGCATTAATAAAATCCCTGACTGGGATATATGTGGCATTTATGGCTGGAAATTTATATAATGTTTAATGTACACTAATGTGCGTTGTGCCTCATAAACCACGACTGTCAGTTGTCCATGCAGTGCTGATCATGTATTTGTTTAGCTGACACCAATTTAAATGTTCCTTATGATGAAGTTGCGTTGCGCTTGTTAATCCTGCTTCCACATCTGTATACACAGAGATAACAGATGTTTGTTCTGTGAGTCAAACACTTTGATATGTCTTTTTTTCCCTCTTTTTCTGACTCTGTGTTTCTCCTGATCTTTCAGGGATCAGTTTGGGTGTCGTGGTCAGAGAGTATGCTTCCCTCTCTCATCTCCACAAGCAGTATTTCGGCTTCCCGGGAGAGATCCTGATGCGAATGCTGAAGCTGGTCATCCTCCCTCTCATCATTTCAAGCATGATAACAGGTAACTTCAATCTGGCTGCTGCATTAGAAAACACAAAGATCAGTATGTCTTAAAATAATATATGAAACTCTGTCTGCCTTTAAATAAACAAAGCTCTTGAGGTTCATGTAAACAGGTTCATGCTAAAGATATCATTTATTTACCCAGTAAACAAAATGAACAAGTCACCATCCGTGTCCTGCAAGCACCAGCCCAGGCCCTCCACAAATTCTGTTCATATTAAACATTTCTGCAGAACATAACTGACGTTCAGAGCCAGTGTGAGGTAAAGTGTCGTATATATACTGAGGTGGAGTGTTGACATGGATGTGCATCAGAGTCCTTGTTCTGTCACTGTCTTTTACTAACATTATCATACATAGTGTTAGTGTACATAGTGTTTACAATACCATTCAATTTCAATTCAATTCAATTTTACTTATATAGTGCTGAATCACAACAACAGTCATCTCAAGGCACTTTTCATATAGAGCACGTCTAGACCATACTCTTTAAAATATGGTATTTACAGAGAGAGACCCAACAAATCCCACCATGAGCAGCACTAGGCCACAGTGGCAAGGAAAGAGGCAGAAACCTCGAGCAGAACCGGACTCAGGGTGAAATCTGAAAAGAAATAACAAAAAAAAAAACAACAACTTTTTTTCGAGCATTAAAAAATATTGTCATGGGTCATAATCAGATATGTCAATATTATATTTGGTCATAGGGTAACCATGGAAACAAAAGCAGTGTATGGCCAGGAGAGCTGAAACAGTTCATCATCCATCAGTATCATGGAACTCATTTTCAAGTAAAACAAAAACATTTCCCAAACTAACGTGTGAGGATTTGCCGTTTTATGATGAAGATGTCACGTTGGGCTCTGGGAACTTGTGATGCACATTTTTCACTATTTCATGCCAATTTAATGATTACACAATTTATTAATGAACAGTTAAAGATTAACTGTTAAGAAGTGACAATTAGTTAGACAGTTACACGTTTGCAGGAGTTAATAATTAGCACTTGCTAGCTATGTCAAAATAAAATAATACTGAAAGCCAAAGACAAGTGTTTTGTGTGCAGCTGCAGACTAATACATTTGTCACTAAGGCTGATAGTAATCTCCACTAATAAGATGCAGTCAGAGCATGTCAGGCTGTTGCAAGTCTGTGTGCAGTGAAGATAAGATGACATCCACAACGTATACACGGAGACAGAATAACTGATACTCCAGGTGACTGCTGAAGAATGTCACTGAGGAGCTTCATTACATCGGCTCTGACTAATCCCTGCTCCACATCCACAGCAGCACAGCAAGGCTCCCCGCTGGGCTGGAATTAGACAGCTGATAGCTGCAAAATGAAGAGAGACAAAGTGGAATATTTCACAGAAGCTTCAGGTTGAGCTCATCTCTTAAACTTAACAGAGATAATGCAGGGTGGTATATTAGTTTTTCCTTCAGCTTGGGCCAAAACCAACTGAGCAGAACTCATATAACTTTGTTAATGATTAGAAAAGACTTTTTTTTTAATTGTCCCCGTGTTCCCAGTGTATTGAATCAATAAATTCCTGCAATATTGACTCAATACACGCTTGTGACCACACCCTGGTATACATGGAGATGAGAATAAGGGATTTAGAAAGTGGAGCTTCCCATCATATTTATTAAACGATCAGAATTTAGAGAGAATGGAGGCAGAGACTGGTTTATCTCATGAAACTAATGATAATGAGGACCAAGCCTGAGCTTCAGTGGGAAACTGAAGAGGCATGTTTAAGACATTTCACATCTGCCCAACAGGAGAGAGACTTTACTTTTGAGACAGCAAGCATTGGAAAAGGAATTAAAGGCAGCAGAGACAGATCCATTTAATGTATCCAACAAAATCAAATCTCACAGAGATGCAGACAGTGAGGTCAGCATTGAATTCAGTTTTACGCAACAACACTGAAACAGCATCTATATGAATATGGCTATAAACCTAGTGTCTGGTTCAACTAATCAATCAACGTCAGAATAATAACTCAATAGCAGCTATAAAGGCTGGTGGGGAGGAAGGAATTAGTTCAGTCTTTGCATCATTTTCTAAAACACTGTCCACTCTGGATAAAAATAGCACAAAGGAGAAACTAAAGGAGTCCTTCCTTCTGTAAAGTTTGCACACATTAACAAAGGATGATCAAAGCATGCTGGGAGAACTCATCCAGGAGAGAGAAATGACACAGCATTAAAATACATGACCACTGGGCATTCCCTAGAATTATCTCACATTTATAGTATAGTTCTGAATCAGTGCATCATCTGCCTGAAACAATGACACTAGTTAATATCAGTCTAATCCTGGAGAAAGGATAAGATCCAACCCCTCCCCATCACACAGACCAGTTTTGCTCATTAGATACAAAGATATTGGCTAATATTTAACTCTGAGGCTTGAACGTTTAATAACCACTTTAGTGAAACCTGAGCAGACAGATTTCATCAGGGGAAGAGAGAGCCAGTAATTCAGTGATTCTGTGATTATCCACCTGGGAGTAAAAATAGCCCCTCCCCTCAAAAACTTGTAAAACTGAATATCAGCCCCATCATTTCTAACCATAAGGATGCTCTGTAGAGATGGGGAACAATTGTGCACATGCTTTACACTTCCGAAATACCCTTCTGTCATAGCTCTGGTGAGGGACAACCTAATGTTTGAATTTGGCAAGAGAAGGAGACATAATGTACATAATACAATTCACTTACACCCATATGTTCTACAAATCTCCAAAGATTTAGAAGTAATAGGCAAAATAATTTTACATTGATAATATAACTGAATAAAACTCACTGCTGTCACCTTTATACTTTGGCAGCTGATATGGTCAATACTAAAAGTAGACATAATGTAGAAATGATTAGAATAGTGTTTTTGTAGATATTCCCCACATTGTAAATATAATAATATAAAGAGTACAGAATAGACCTGCTCCATATGAAAAGTGCCTTGAGATGACTTTTGTTGTGTGTGTTGTGCTATATGAATAAATTTGGCCTGACTTGACTTTGGAGTGCTGATACAGAGAAATATTGAAAATATTTGTTGCAGTGTGACAGAGCTGCAAATAAAAAGACTTTTCCATTTCTGTATTTTGTTCCATTGTTTGTCCACAACACCAGATCCTGAATTGCTTGTTGTTACTGGGATTTGTTTTTCCCACCTGCATTTCCCTGGAGTTTCCCTCCACCTGCTACCTTTATTTCCTACTGTGTAGTGTGACTTACTCACAGCTGTAGGAAGGCCTGTTGGAGTTATATGTATCAGGCCTGGACCCACCTTTTTCCTGCCTAAACAAGCTGGGAGACGATGTGTTGTTCCTCTTCCTCTCTCTGGGAGGTGGTACAGTACATCCTGCTGGGAGATCATGTGAATGCACTCAGTTTATTCAGCTTTTGTATGAAGTCTAGGTTCCTTATAGTAATGACGACAAATAAGCATTGAAAGTAATACCTCTATGGTGTATTTGGTATATGGGGTATGGGTAACTATCTGCAGTGGAGCTTATTTCTGTATCAGTCTCTACATCAGCATTTCATTGTACATGGAGCTCTGCTATTGATTGATTGAAGGACAGAATTAAGAGTTAATATCACTGAAAAGTAAAATAAAACACATATACACTGAATTTCATCATCAACTTCACTTTAATCTCCCGGCCCTCTTGACTTAAAAGCACAGAAATCATATTTATCATGAAGATCATGAAGACTCAAAGGCATTTCTTTTATCTGTAATCCATCTACAAAACAGACAGAGTGTGAGATCAGATCGTGTGTGTTGGTACTCGGTGGTGTGGTGAGTCTTTGGTACAAACTTGAGTTAAACATTGTGCTGTTTTGTTCACAGGTGTCGCAGCCCTGGACTCTGAGGTATCAGGGAAGATAGGTCTGCGAGCTGTTATTTATTACTTCTCAACAACCATCATTGCAGTTATTCTGGGTGAGCTCTCTCAAGCATTTCCTCTCTTCTCTGGTTCTCAGTAGCACTGTAATTCTCCTCTTTATTTCAGTAGTCCATCACATGGTGTTATGTAAAAGTGTTTAATGATCTTAATGTTAAGGTCGAAACATGAAACCATGGTATAATGCATTCTCTGTCATCTGTCGCAGGAATTATTTTGGTGATGACTATCAAACCGGGAGTCTCTCAGACAGCTGAGCACATCGACAGGGCCGGGACCACACCCAACGTCACAACTGTTGACACTCTCTTGGACCTGATCAGGTGACCTCCCAGTCATATGACTGAAGCTACAAATTCTTCATGATCATAAAGTCAGTTTTGTGTCGAGGCAGGGTGAAAATGACTTTGTTTGTAGCATAATGAGGCCTTTAGTTCCAGAGTTCTGAGGCTGAAACATCCAACCTTCAGTTTCTTGGATTAAAGGCAACTGCAGCATGTACGAAAAATCTCCACAACTTTCTTTTGACAAAATCTTAGTGTTCTAGCTCTGTTGCCCCACAGTCTCTTTCTGAATATAAAAATCATTCCCTCCTGGACTGAAATTACTTTTTTGTCAAGGACTGAGTAGTACACTAAGTACACTGAGTACAACTAAGTAGTAGTCAATCTTGTCTTTTTCATCAACAGAAACATGTTTCCAGAAAATCTGGTGCAGGCTTGTTTTCAGCAGGTGAGAAGAATTGCATGTCCATCATTCGTTCCCCTTCTTCTTCCCGTGCATGTTTAGAGTGTCGTTTAATCCTATGTCGGGGTCTGGTCAGTATACAGTATGTAGCCATGTGAATGTAACGCTGATGTTGTAAAATGTGACCATTTACACCAGTACAAGACCAAGCGCAAAGAGCTGGAGCCTCCAAAAGTTCCGGTCGACACCATCACAATTCCACCTCTCACAACGACTATCATGGCAGCAGTCGAGGTGAGTGTGTATGTTACTCTATTCTGTTCATCTACAGCAGTGTCTACCTTAATGCTGTTGATGCATTGTCTTGTTTGTCAAGCAAACAAAGCTACATTTTCACCAGAGTTCACCAGTGTCTTCTGTTGGGAAGATCCATTAACGTGCCTGTTGGGGTTTTGATCTTTACATGATGACTATATGTCTTTGATCCATCAGCTCCACTTTACGTTTCATGTTTCTGCACCTGGCTACCAGCGTCTGATCTAAATGCATCAGAAGACCCAATAATGAGCCATAAGTACCCACGGGGTCAGTGGGCTGTGATCCCGAAGAAAACATTTGCACAGCTTATCAATGGGCCTTTAGAGACAACTAATGTGGTTGTGAATGCAGCTTCCTGGCCTGGTCTTAGCTCACTGAATGAATCGCCTCCTTGTTTCCTCTCTCGGCAGAATATCACTAAGAACTATAAAATCATTGGGACATATTCGGATGGAATCAACGTGCTGGGGCTCATCGTGTTCTGCGTCGCTTTTGGCCTTGTCATTGGGAAGATGGGTGAAAAGGGACGCATCCTCCTGGAATTTTTCGATGCCCTGAACGAAGCAACCATGAAACTGGTCCAGATAATTATGTGGTACATACAACATACATACATACATACATACAAGAGTGAAAGCACAAACATTAGGGGAAACGTGAAACAAATACACTGCAGCACAAGAAGCTCAGACTCATTAGCCAATAAGTTATTTCTCTCATGTGTTTAGTGGCAGCATATGACACTTAAGCGTCTTACAACTGCCTCACCTGCAGGGGTCAAAGAGCTATTCAGATCATTTATGTAATAAAAGTAAAAACACCACAATTTAAAAATTACAAGCAAAACTCCCACCTGAACTGTGTTCCTAATGTTACTAAAGCAGAGGTGTGTAAGAATTATCAGCAAAATATACTTAGTATTAGAGGAAAAGTACTCATCATCCAGAGGTCTATGTGATATTATTATTGTACAAATTATAAATGTGAATTATGACTTAAGCATTGTCATGTAAGCAGCATTTTTAATGAAGTCATGCACCATATTTTTAAACTTAAAGGGAGTAAAAAGTCCAATATTTCTCCCTGTAAGTGAGGAAGACGTATAAAGCTGAATCAAATGGAAATATATGAATATAAATGTAAGTAGAAACATCTCAAAATTACACCAATTTATAGAACAAAGGTAAATGTACTTATTTGCTTTCTACCACTGCTAAGCTAACACAATGCTAATGTAAGGTATTGTGGTAACATAACGGTACGTCTGTCTCTTTTCCCACTGGGATTTTTGTAGCCTTGTGTAACATCTAACACATAACACAACAGCAGTCTTTGAGATAAAAAGAGAACGTTCTTAATAAATTACATTTGGAAATGACAAACCTGAGCTAAGTTCATAACATAATGTAATGTAATGTAAATTTAGCCCAAACCAAACCAGAAACCTAATACTAGGTTTGGTAACAGAACTCTCTGGATACTTGGTTGATACAATATTGAAATACATTTTTACACTGTGTCGAAATAACATCTAGATCAGAATAATTGCTGGGTCAATAACATGTCAGATAGTAGCAATGAGTAGAATATCCATCACAGTTTTCCCAGCAGCAAACTGACATGTTCAAAATTCTTCATTTGGCAGACAAACAGTTCAAAATCCAAATATTTATTTATTCATGTAACCAGAAAACCAGCAGTCACATTGAGAGGCAGAAACAAAAGAGTTTTTGGCATTTATATTTTTAAAAATGTATTTCTGAATACACAATATTGACTATAATCTCAGCTTCTATACCCCAGATAATTCAGACTACCTGTGTTCTCTCCAGCTACATGCCTGTAGGGATCCTGTTCCTAATTGCTGCTAAGATCATTGAGGTGGAAGACTGGGAGATCTTCAGGAAGATGGGTCTTTACATGGTGACGGTGCTGAGTGGGTAAGTTGTCCCATTACTCTGTATCCGCCTGTTCCAGACACTGGGATTTATGGTTGACATTTGGGCCGATTCTCCCCCCAGTGATACAGTAAAAGCTGAGCTCTGTGTGGCCACTGATAAAGGCCAAGGACATTTAAAACTGCTCAACCTGCAGATGCAGTAATGAAAGCTTCGCTCACACCTCTAAATCTAAGTGACACCATTAAAGACTGTACAGTAAATCCCCCTCTATTGGGTCGCAGGGTTAGTCCCAGGCTCAGAGTGTTCCTGTGACGATATCAGGCTTATTTTTTTACGCAGTGTTCATACTTTCTGCTAATGATCTGAATGCTGCATTCAATCCCTGTAAAAAAAATCTCTTTAAATCGGCCTTTTAGAGGCACTGAAGCTTAAATCCTTTGAGAAGTTAGTTCTGTCAAATGACATTTGAGTCTGCACCACCTTAATTCAGCCTTTTATCAGTATGAAAGCCTTGGCCATTACTTCTGATCAAAATTTCATCAGGGCTGTGAGAAGTGGAGTGTGTTACAGTCACTAATAAGCTATAGACAGTGATCACACCTGTGAACATTACACCCTTTTAAGAAACTGAACAAAAAATGATTGGGGCTGTTGATTGGCTGTATTTTTTCTCACTCCATTTTGATATTATATTTCTCTATTTCTTGTGAAATTAAGTGCAAAAAATACAGTTATACAAAATGGTTTTAGTTCAGTTAATGCACCATCAAGTTATGCTTTGCCATTTACCAAAAATTAGATATTTTGGAGGGAGGAACTTTAATATTTGGTAGTGACAATAGATGAAGAGAAAGGGGGGACAACATGTAACAGAGGAACTGAACTGTGACACTATGTTTTATGTGTCACTCAGCTACTACACACCCCAACAATCCTCTCAGTTCCTGGCAAACTAAGATTCATGCACACTAACCAACCCAACTCTTTTCAAACAGTGGCTGACTGAAAATGTACTTATTGTATTTTCAATCAGGCACTACACGTGTTACTGGTTAGAATTTTTCACATGTAGAAGACTGTAACAAGTTGTGATACACCTGTTAAACCTGTTAGAATCTTAAATGCAATTTTAAATCTCTCTAATCTTAAATGTTAATTTCACAATGAGCTTAATGCTTAATGTGTATTTCTCACATGAAAAATTGTTATCGTATTGCATTAAACATAACCTAAGGTTTATCTTGGTCTTTAAAAACCTGAATAATTGACTCGTTGGACTGTGTTCAAGACAAATGAGAAGCTGCACCAGAGTGGTGGCTTTATGTATTATTATAAATGATGATTAGCAACATCTTCATAAGGTCTAATAATAAAAGTCCTGGTAATATACAGTATTATCACTCCCCTGGCTTGTTGTAATAATGTCTGTTGTGTCTCTCAGTCTAGCTATCCATGCCACCGTCTGTCTGCCACTCATCTTCTTCATCATTGTGAGGAAGAACCCATACACATTCACACTGGGAATGGCTCAGGCCCTGGTGACAGCGCTCATGATCTCCTCAAGGTCAGAATCCTCCACGCTCCGTATTGTTTGTAAATCATATTCTGCATATTTCAACACTGACAATACTCCTGCATACACTGTCCTAAAACAACATATAAACAGCAGTATATTTAAAGTCAGGGCGACAGGGAAACCACTATGTGACCTTAAGGCCACAGTAATAAAGCAAACTGAGTCTGATGAATGTGTTCCAGCTCTGCCACTCTGCCCGTCACCTTCCGATGTGCTGAGGAGAACAACCGTATCGACAAGCGAATCACCCGCTTCGTCCTCCCGGTGGGTGCCACCATCAACATGGACGGCACAGCGCTCTATGAGGCGGTGGCTGCCATCTTCATCGCCCAGCTGAATGACTACACTCTGGATGTGGGTCAGATTGTTACCATCAGGTACAGTTCAGTAACTCAGAGGCATAACACAACACAGTTAAGTCAACATGTAAAATGTACCATACAACATAAATGATATTGTTAAGACATGAATCTACTGTATGTGGACAGCCAACTACAATCATTCCTGTGCAGAGTAATCTAGAAATACAGTGATCTTAATGGAATTGACAGAAAATAAAGCTCACAGTTTCAGGTTTGGGATTAGGAGAAATGAGGAGAAATGAGGAGAAATGTATGAATACCTTCATTCTACAATTCATGTGCAGGTAGGTAGCTACAAACATCTGAGTAGGACGCAAGCACAACACGGCTCTGTTTAAATCCCCACACTCACACTGTTGAACAAAAGTGCCACAATCTTTACCAATGGATTTAACAGGAGTTGAAATTTCATGCTAAAATCAGACACTGCAGCTACTTTGGAGAAACAAAATGAGCCAGATTTCTCAAATTTAAATCTAATCTCCAGCGTCCACACAGGAACTGCTGGAAGTGTTTAAAACAAATTATGAATCAGTCAGGACATTTAGTACTTTACTGCACAGACAGAACTGGTAAAATGGTGTTATATCTAGGAGTGTTAGTTACCAGTGAGGTTTTTGTGCTGTGGATCATGCATATATTCATATATCTAATTTATATGGTTGTATATTGCATAGGTTTCCAATTTATTTTATTAATCTTTTCTCTCTGGGTATGTGTCAATTGTGTTTCTTTTTAACACACCTTCAGTAAAGTAACTTTGTCCCATACTACTAAACTTTGTGATTCCCTGGCATTGTTCTGTGTCATAGTTTCATGTGTCCTCTTATTTCAAACCTCATGTTGGCATTTTGGCACCACCTGCATCCAATATTCTCTGATGCAGCCCTAACCTGTCATTTCTGAATGTTATTAAGGGGAATAATTGTGACATTGTGTCTCTTTGTTTCAGTATAACAGCAACAGTTGCCAGTATTGGAGCAGCAGGAGTCCCTAACGCTGGCCTTGTCACCATGGTGATAGTCTTAACAGCCGTAGGATTACCTGCAAGCGACGTCACCCTGATAGTGGCTGTGGATTGGCTCCTGTAAGTTTATCTGCTGTCCTTCTATCTGGACTGTTTTTCCTACCTTTCCTATGAAAAACTTTAAACCCTGACATGATCAATGCTGTAGATTTATTATGAGCGATGTGTTTCAGGGATCGGTTCCGCACTATGATCAACGTGCTGGGTGATGCTTATGGAGCCGGCATCGTCCAGAAACTATCCAAGAGGGAGCTGGAGAGGATGGACCTGACATCAGACGTGGATGTTGCCAACCCCTTCGCCCTGGAGGCCACCCTGGACGACGAAGAGTGCGAGAAGAAATCCTACGTGAACGGAGGCTTCACCGTCGACAAGACAGATGCAATCTCCTTCACTGAAACCTCCCAGTTTTAGCCTCTGGCCGGCTCAGAGGCACAGAGAAAGTGCCACGCTACTAGGGATGTAAATCAGAACACCTTCCATCATGTATCAGCACCACGACGAGAGAGGAAAACTATCCAACCAGACCCATCCGAGCTCAGACATCAGCAATAGCAGCCTCCATTAAGATTATCCAAGATGATCACCCTTCACTTCGAACATTTACGACTAGATTAAAGTGCTTCCCTCTTACTCAAATTGTGCCAAGATTAAGAAAAGTCAATTTTCTTTTGAATAAGAACGTGTTCTTTCTTGCAAAGATGCACCTAAAAGAAGAGCTGTGTGTGTGTATGTGTCTGTGTGAGGATGTATTTGAGATGTGTGTATGTACTTTGCAAAAAAGGAAGATATACTGTGCGTTCAGTTACTTTATTTGCTCCTTGATTCAACATTAATTCTCTAAAATGATCTGAATGATTGTGTGGCTGTTGGTAAATGTCTATGTCCCATGATGCACTGCTTGTATATCTATCTGTATATTTAAACTGTGCCAAACATATAAAGAGTTTTTTCACCAAGTTGCATGAGGCAATATGTTAAAGAAATGGTGATCGCTGGCTGTAGACTGATTTTTTAATGAAGACTTCACAGAGACTGGAGATGGTCAACAAAGGCTTATGAAGTCACTGAACACTGTGAAATTTGAGGACATTTTTTTCAGAACCAAATCGCTAACATTTATTGATGCTTTGCAAAGTAATAATAATAATCACAAATAGTGTCTGTGTTTAGGCAGTGTGGGGAAAACTCACAGTATATTAGCCACCCTTGATTGTACCGTCTCAAAGCAGACCATTTTAATTGTTGGCTAATGGATTTATTTGTCAATAATCTGATAATCAAAGTGTGTCTTTTTATGTGCTTTTTAAAAGTGTCATTACTTTATTTTCATTATGTTGTAGGGTTGAAGTATGTTTAAATGCTATGGTTGCTCAGCTATGACACTGATGCACGGCAAGCTTTCATTCATTTAGCTGGTTATAAACATTTTTGTTGGAACAAGACATGAAAACCCTTGGGTGCAGTCAGTCAGCGGGTTAAAGGAATAGTTTCACATTTTGGGAAGCACACATTTTAGCTTTATTGTCAAGAGTGAGCTGAGATGATCAATACCACTCTCATATCTGTGTATTAAATACAGAGCACATTTCCCAAAATGTATTCTTTTAATACAAGCTGCAGACCTTAGGCTCAGATGCACAGTGGTGCATAATGCACCCAAACAGAGAGCTAGGACAGCTTTTTCTTTAATAGTTTCATTTCCCACGGCAACTGCTGCATTAAAAATCTAATGTTGTAAAATTCAGAGCAGCAGTGTCATCTATAACAGGTCAAAATGACCCAACCCCTGAAAACATCTGGTTTGTAGCCACAGCGATAAGATTGCGAACTGGAACATTCGCTGGAATAAAATGCTGAACAGTTATTACATAACAATATAGGCACTTTTTGCAGTAATTACGTGGTCTGTCTGAGGTGCACCTTTTCTCATCATCCCCTGTCATGCCCACGATAAGCAGATATTGATTTTGAGGTCATCAGCACCCTAAGGTTATCAGTCCACCATCACCCACTTGGCAAATAAAGCTACATGTGCTGTTTTCTTGTTACTAGCTAGTTAGCATGAGGACATTAGGGTTTGTTTGGCAAAGGGAGAGGAGATGAAAGACCTAATTTGAGCATTACATATACGCATATACAAATGTTCAGCTTTGTTGGAAACTCCTGCCATGGGAAAATGACAAATGATCAGAGAAACTGTTGTAATAGCTAACTAGCAAGCCTATAAAAATGTCAAAGTACTTTTCTTTTTTCCTTCTTCAAACATTTTTTGATGTTACAGTATACTTTGTCTACTTCGAGCCTAGATGCCTAGTTAGCTAAATGTGGGTGCAGACAATTGTGTGTGGGCTGGGCTATGATTGGTTAGTTGCACTGCCACAACACAAGACTAAAAAATAGGGCTATAAATCTAAAATGGGCTAGACTGCAGTGTTCATCAGATGTTCAACATCCCATAACACACCCATGTTGGGCATAATAAACGTGCATGGTTTTGCTATTCTTAGAATGTTATCAGTGGCAGGGCTAAGAGCTGGTTTATGGTCTCTCAGAACTAGCTCTTTAGACGTGCTGTGCAACCATGTTGAAAACAAAAATGTTTACCACAGTGGAAGGCGGACTGAAAAGTCGGCTGTGACTCTCTCACCTCCACACAGCTGGCCAATCACAGCACAAACTAAATACCACAAATGTCTGCACTAATGGTAACGCTCCCTGGCTGCACTGTTAACTTGTGATGCTCACAGCATAATAGTGGTCTTATGCTCTTTTATACATACAGTATGTCCATGTCTGTAACAGAACTGTGTCTTTGACTCCATGCAGCAGCTGCATATTTTGATGCCTGTACATGCACATACAGGACTTTAGCTTGGAATTAGTGATTAGGAGTTGTTCAGATGGCAGAGTCAACTTGAAAAGAAATTACATGGGACCAACACTGGTATCACTGTATGCCTCTACTACTGTGTACTATTGTATACTGTTGTGCTATTTATGCTAATCATATACAATATGTTTGAATAAGAACAGTTCCAGTGCTGGTCCCATGACCACTGTTCCCAGCATGATAATCACTATCATTATTTATAGGTTGAAGTAAAATAGTTCATTTTGTTTCATTTTAAACATCCCTCAAGTCTGAGCCAAATACCTGTCCCAATCTCCTGGCAGAAAACACGATAATTGCAACATAGCTCAGCAAACTCTGCAGATCTACATGACTTGTACATCAAAACAAAACTGTCTGAACCTGAGCCTTTCATTCACATGACACATAAGCTTCTTGGCAGTTTGTTGCTCAGATTGTGATAGAAATAAAACTGCCAGAGTAGTTTACAGCACAATACTATAATGTACAATGTGTTCTATTTGAGGTTGGATATCACAAATTCCCCACTAGTTAGAAATGCTAATTTAAGTGGTCCAGCTTGGGAAAAGTCATATAACAACACCTGTGAAATTTTCCTTGGTTTGTGTAAAGTACAGCTCCTTAAACACCAGTTAATATGTTAATACGTAACGGTTAGTTAGCTACTTTGTCGTAGAAAATTAGCAATGGCAAACACTAGGCCTACTCTCAAAAATTCCTTGCTAGCTAGACGTGCTAAATTCAGTGGTCTAGCTTAGAAAAATCACAGAGAAAACACCTGTGAGATTTTCTTTGCTTGATGTTAAATGCTAATCTGAAAGGGAGAGCTAATGTGTTAATACGTTGCAATGTTAGCAGCACAGAAAAATTAGCAACTGCAAAATGCTACATTATCTTTCAGCTTTATCTTTAACCACAAGTATCATGTTGATATTTTGATAGGTTTATGGTCATGAAGTGTTGAAAACTCAAACTTTGTCTATTTTCAGGATAATAAAAATGTTCAATAAAGTGATGGAGTTTTAAGAGTGCTGTTAGGTTTAGTAGTGATTTCACATGACTATATCCTTAGGGATAACAAATTAAGTGTCTTACTTGGGCTTTCATGTTGATGGGCCGTCCCATTACTTTTGTCCAAAAGGTCAAAATTTCCGAATTCACTGTGTCTGGAATACATTCTTTGTCTCAGTGTTACAATTTCAGTCGTCCCTACTCTGCCAAAAGGGCCACATTTGAAATGAAATGTGGGTGAAGGAAGATGCTTGTTTGTATTTCTATACTGATCAGAGATGATGCGCAGATAACCTTCACAAATCAGGTTGTATTCTACATTTCAAAAGCACACTATGATGGCATCAGCCCACCCCTTCTCTGTACAGAATACTACTTGAGTACCTACAGTATGTGAATCAACATGCACTACATTATGTGTAACTGCAAGCTAATAAAAGAAAGCTGCTCAGTTTTTTTGGTCTGATTTTGTCATCTACATTCATATTTACCATGATAAAGTCATTTAAAAGATATTAAGACTTTAAATTCTCCACAAGGCTAAGGCTAAGGCTAGGAACTCACAATAGGTAGGTTTCCAGCCACCCGTTTTCATGAGCAGATATTCATAAATTTGTAAATATTGCAAAAAAGGTTTATACTTTGCTGAGGTGGAGAAGTTCATGTTTATTGATAAAAGCAAAATGCAACAAAGTGCAATGGAAACAGACGTATCCAATAAATGCGTACATATATGTCATATTTCCATCATATTTTCCACATTGTTTTCCATCATTTGAAGTTGGACGGTTGCTCTTTTAATGATGTCATCTTGTTGCACCCTGTTATGCAAAGGTTTAATGGCACCCAAATGGAAAATCTGTGCCACCAGCTGATGGATGGTAAAACGCATTGAGATGCATTCTTGGCTGATAAAAAGATCAAGTCATCATTATGATTCTGTGTAGACTGAGGAGGCACAGGTTCAGTCTACCAGCCTTTTGTTGTCCAAAGACAACACCTTTTCAGCTGCATTCTTCAGAAGAGTTCCTTGCAATGGAACTGAGCTAAAGCCTCCCATCACCTCACACCTTCGCCATCTTTGCAAGGAAGTAAAGCAGCCCATGCTAGTTCCAAACTGCCTGGTATTTATAGTATTATTTAAAGACTTGTGTAAAAACTGACCAAGCAAACCATTAAAAATAACTCTGCAGTGCCACTGAGGCCTGCGTGGTACACCAAAATAGAAATCTGTTTCGGCAGCCATTCTGCAATAGATCACAATGTTCCTGATAGAGCCGGTGCTTAATGCCTCACAGTCATGGTGAGCAGCTATTTCTCTGATATATGAGGGTAGTTCACACAGAGCTGCATCGCCGTAGACACAATTCGCTTTTAATAGCCTTCGGGTGATTTACCTAAGGACTCCACAATGTCAGCTTGATAGATTAATGATATTGAGACTTATGATGTCAAATCCGTACTACTGCCTCCAGGCTGTGCTCAGACTGAGATATAACAATGAGTTTCATTTCACTGAGGTTTATTTTAACGTGAGACACATTATTTTGCCAGTCATCATTACAAAGTATGTGGACATTTATCAAACCACTGCACTTAAACACATCTCTGTTTTGCACACACACATGCACAACAGGAAATCTGAAGACTCCATTGGCAAGGTGGTGGTCCCTTTCCCTAAAGGGGAGGAAAAAGGCAGATGTCTGACATAACACACATAAAAACAACATGATTCACAGTTATTTTTGCTGTGATGGCACTTTGCTAAGATTGTCCTAACCTGGCACCCATAATACAGTGGGTACAAGCTCAGAAGAAACAAAGACAGGATGGGGTAATGAGTGAGTTTGTTGTGACTTTGTTTTAAAGTCTAGTTACTGCCCTCTAGAGGCCAAAAATGGATTAGTGCAACTTTAAGATAGCAGATAGCATATAAACAGAGTATATTAACTTAAAACAAATGAAAAATCGAGTCAACTATATGGACAGTTTTTTCACATATCTGAGATAAACTACCAGAGCTTCAACAGGTTCATATCCAGAAAACTATAATTTTTCAACATGAAAGGAAAATTTGTTTAGATTAGATTTTCTGCCTTTATTTTATAGTTAACAGTGTACAAATAGAAAAAATGGAGAAAGAAAGAGAGTGGGGGCATTGCAGTAACATGGTATACGTTAACCACTTGGCCAACAGGACGCCCCAGTGAAGCAGCAGCTTTCAAAGTGAAAAGTTAAACACCGAGCAGCTCCAACTCACCTTTACAGAGCCTGGCCAGGTCATCACGGCGGACCTGGGGAGATGGACCTTCTGGCCAAAACCCTGTCTACCTCAGAGACTGTGGCCCCCTGAAACACAGCAATCATGTATGTGAGAGAAAAACCCTCTGTTGCCTTACATTGTTATATCACCAGTCTGTGCTGATAAGTGCAGTCCAAAATTGCCTTCAACCACAAGGGGAAGCCTTGATATAAGCCAACAAAGAGGACTATTCAGTATAATGACCATTTCTACAGCACTAACTGCTCTGTAGTTCTTAATTGCTCTTTGTAACAGAATTACTGGTTTCATTCACTACTTAATTCCAATCACTTCATCATTTTTGAACATTGTTGAGTTAAGTCAAGTCACGTCCTGGAGATTAATTCCTTTCAATTGGACAGAAGCCTTTTACTGTGACACATCTGTGGTGGGCAGGTTAACTTTAATCTACAGTAGATCAACAGCAACTGCAGAAATGGTCTTATGCTAGATGTAAACACATACTAATCCTACAATATCTAATACTGAGTCTAAAGCTTTTCATCACGTACGTATAGAAGTCGGCGTACAGCTTTTGGCGTTGTAAGGAGTCCTCGCACACGCTCATGGACTTCTTCCCATTCTCTGTGAGAACTGGACAGAGACCTGAACAAACAGTCAGATAATTTACAGCTGGGTGACATTTCAGATGCTGCCATGGCTGTTTTGAAAAATCAACATCACTCTAGTGTCATCTGCATATGCTTGTTTGGAGTGAAACTCAAAGTCAGATGAGAAGATTAATCCAGATCTCATCTCTGTGCATACATTACTGAGAGGCTGTCAGGCCAGATTTAGTTCAAAGACTGGGAACAGGAGAAAACTAATAGCCTAGCTCCATCTAAGGTGGAAAAAACCAACAGCTTCAAACTGTATAATTTCACTTGTGTAGTCACTGGAAAAACAGTAGTAACAGCAGTAAATACCTCCTGATGTGGTGATTAGGGATCAATAAAATGAGCTAGATTTAATACAAATAGCACGTCAAGTGCATGATTATACTATGAGTGGCAGTGTGAACCGTAGCGAAGAAAGTGACCTGCTGTGTCTGGCTCGTTCTCTGTAAGACCTCCATAGTGCTGAGGGGTCAGGACCATGATGGTAGTCAGGAGGGTCGTGTGTTTCTGAAGAGCTGGAGTCGTCCTCAGATGTCCCTCCAACCTACCAAAAGAAGCTGAAATCAGTCGACACTTTAAGATGTTGAGATAACTACCTCATAAATGCATCTTCAACAGTCAATTAATTTCATTCCCTAATGCTGGTCTAAATGCAGTTATCAAAGGCTGAATCAATAATTTTTTGATAACCTGAATTTATGCTATATATTTAGACACACGATTGTACATTACAGATGGAAAATCTGCACTTTTATGTGTTGTTCAACACCTCGTAATTCACATTTAGGCCTGTGTATTGAAACATTATATGTAAATCAGAATACTTTAATTAGATAAATAGGTCCCAGGGTGTTCCTTTAAGAAACAGTTTAACATGTTGTGAAATGTATTTATTCAAGAGTGAAATGAAAAGATTTTAATAATTACAGAGCTGGAGTCAGGATGTGATTAGCTTAGCTTAGCATGATGACTGGAAATGGGGAGAAACAGCTAGCCTGGCTCTGTCCAAAGATCAATAATACACCTATAAACACATAAAATCTCTGTATTTAACACGAAGGATCTCATTTGTTAAAACAGAAATGTAAAAACATTTGTGATTTTACAAGTAACAAACTCTTTGTGCTGGAACAGTTACCTGGAAACAACAACCAGTGACTTTTGAGTCTTGGAATGTGGAGAAAAAATATGAATATGTTAATCTAGAGATGTTGGTAGGTGTATTTTTTTTAATCTTTTGACGGAGCCACACTTATTTCCAGCTAAGCTAGGCTAACCATGTACTGACCACTGCTCTGTACTAAACACAGAGATGTGAGTTTGGTGTTGATCTTCTCATCTCACTCCAGCAAAGAAAGCAAAAAAACATATTACCAAAAATATTGACCTATTCCGTTAATGCTTATGTTTTAAATTAGATCATGTCGTCTTGACTTCATAACTTCCTGTCCAAGAAGGGAATGTAAAATGTCCCTACCACACCATTGGATAAAGATTTTCTTCTGCCAGTTGGAGAGAATCTCACTGAAACAGCAAAAACAGGGAAAAAATATTAGAGTTACTGACTGTAAGAAGGTCACAGCATGATAGGTAACTGTAAATAGGGTATCATCAAACTAACAGCTTTTTTACAGTAACTGCACGATGTCAACAGAGCAGTATAACAATTATAGTACTTTTTATAAGCAGTGATGGTAAGTTGTTTGAGACTATAAACCTTGTTCACAAGCAGCAAAGCAGCTTTATATGAGGATTTCTACCTGTGGATGAAGACCTGATCAAAGGTGAGGAGGAGTTGGTAAACACCGCAGACCTGTGGGGTGAGCCAGATCGACTGGCTCCGGGCCATGAGGCCAGCATCTAGACACAGATGAATGACACAGTGAGCACACCTGCAGGTCACACTGCTGCTACATGCACAGTGACTTCAATTTTTACACACTTAATTGTGTTGTAGATTTAATTTCAAATTGAATAAAGTTAAAAGATGTATACTTGTTATGTGTATGTATATTTTTTAAAAAGATGAAGATTACTAAGAGGTAGATCTGTAGTAAATCTTAACACATCTTGAAACTATCCCCCTCATGGCCTCAGATTACACTAAAGTAATTATTTGCTGTGACACCACTGGAGCTCAATCTCAAACCTCCTTGTTGGTAAAACACTACTTAACAAGAGAGTATTTTTTAGGTGAGAGCTCTTCTCTGCCATCTGCTGGCTGGAAAAGGAGGCCAATCTCTAAACAAATCTGTTGTTAATTTTGGAATAAAGATGTGCTGTACTTACAGGCTGGGAGGTGCTGGCTGTGTCCATGTCGGCTGGGAAAGGAGCTGCAGAGTCCAGGCTGAGCTGGGCCAGGCGCTGGGTGTTTCCAGCTCTTAGCGGGGACAGGGACTGGGATCTGGGAATGTGTGACAGCGACCTGGAGGCGCTGTGTCTTCCTCTGGCCATCCTGCCGCCTCGTCTCCTTACAGGGGTTTGAGGTTGTTTCCTCTGAGGAGAGGAGGTCCTGGGTCTGCTGGAGCGCTTTGTGTTCCTCTTTACCACTGGCCTCTGGAAACAGAAATGTAGATGTCTCGTATCACGTATCACAAACAGATGGGCTTCCTAACTGCTTACGTTAAACCTTCTGCTAGAACTGAAGCTGTTAATTTGATTCAAATATTACTTTAGATTCTTGCACTTCTGTATTGTCTCAGTCAGAAGCCACTTTCATGCCTCCAGCTGGCTCAGAGTATAGCTGCCAGGCTTTTAATGGAATGAAAAAAAAGATCATATCGCACCTGTCAGTGCCATTACACCGGCCTCCTGTAGGTTTTGGAATTATTTTAAAAATGTTATTACTTCACTCAGCAGCAGTGGATATGACCCATACATTAGTTCTTAGAGGCAATAAAGTACTTTAACCTGATTGCTACAGTTTGCATCAAAAATCACATCTTGATTTTCTTCTTTCTTCTATTGATCTTGTGTTTTATATTGATTATTTTTGCTAAAAGGGCCACACTTTGAATTCAAGGAACCATTAAAAGACACTGGGAGTGCTAACAAAAATCTAATCTGGTCCATTTAATGTGGTCACCTCAGGTATGATGTAGTTTAACTTATGCTACATCATCTACATACATTTTGAGCCACATGATATCGTCTTTACCATGGGTACGTTGGGGTAAATGTTAATCTCTGCATCAGCTGAGCACTCAATGATGGTGGTTTTGGTGGAGAACTCCAACCTCGGAGCGATACCCTGGAAAACACACAAAACTGTAAAGATTACACTCATGGTTTTGCATCACCTTTTTTTAATGTCCCTCTGTTACAGTGGAGAAAGTGAAACCAGGTAAAGGATATTTTGTAAAGACAGTTTCTCTTACTGCAGACACAGTAAAATGGAAACTGCAGATCATACTGTGACTTTAAAAATAATAGCATAAATAAATATACTGACATATGAATATAGTACAGTGTGCCTGTGACTGAAACATAATTAGTCTGTACAAAACTTGTGCTGACTGGAAATTCAGTTAAGGGAGACTTCTTACAATGAACAAATAAAAAGTCAATATTTTGTTTCTGAGGCTTATTAACAGAAATAAAATTAACATTAGAACAGAGAAGTACCATTTATAGACGTGGTGAATGTCAAAATGAATGTGCTTGTGATGTATTCATGTGGAAAGGTTACACATACTAACTCTAAGCCACATGCTGAACATGGACAACAATATTGTATGCTCTAAGGTAATGTGTCAAAGGGCTGGACCTACTGGAAAGTAAGGTGCTCGGGTCATCAGAACCTCTCGGTCCACTCCAGAGAAGGAGGGAACCAGTCTTGGCTCTGGGAATAAGAACCGTCGAGCGTCTTCCTCAAAGGAGGCCAGAGTGTCCCCCACTGCAAACACAAACACACTGATGTTAATTCAGTTCAATTACATTTTATTTATATAGCACTGAATCACAACAGAAGTGATCTCAAGGTAGTTTTAATATAGAGCATGTCTAGACCGTACTCTGTATACTATTTACAGACATCCAACAACTCAACAACTACTGTAAGGACGTTCAAGCTGGAATCTTCTTAATGGACAATTTAAAGCTTCCCCTGCTCTATAATGAACAAATAATAGAAAATATGAACATGAAAAATAAACAGTCTCACCAGGAGGGACCAGCTGCACCAGTTCAACTCTGACCGTCTCATCTGAGAAGAGGAAACATCAAGTTCACAGACATCTACAGAATCATCACAAAGACAAATCTCCAATGCACAGTGATATTACTGCCTGTGTCTGTGAGATACTCTGAAGCTGAAGTTACTCTAATGCATGAATATGTTTTATTTCAGGTATGGAAGTTCATTCTTCACCTCAGAAAGAGTTGCTTGGAAACTCAAACTTCACTTACTGCATTTTTCTTGAGCTTTCACTTGGATCTCACTGTCTTCATCAGCGGATGGAGCTTTCCCAGAGTCCCAGAGATAGCTCAATTGTAATCACATGACTGAGTTTTGTTTAGGTTTCTCTTGTAAGATCAACTGAGCTATGACAACTGTGTAAACTCCATCCACAGAGGAGGACCATGAGATTGGGTTGAAAGCTGTGGATAAATTCAGTGAGTGAACCTTGAGTTAAGATTATTTTATCATTTAGAAAGACTGAAACTTCTACACAATAAATACTGTGTAAAATGGGAAATATGAATAACTGTGAACAAAAATCTGAACAAATGGAGAAACATAAAGATACCAGCCTGCATAATGTAAAACAAAGTAGTAAAATATGATTAGGCAAACAAATACAGTGTATGGACAAATGACTGTAGACAATAAAATCTGACTTACACTCGAGCATTACAGCAATGTCTCCAGGGTCAACTGCATGTCTGAAAATCTAGAGACAAATTTCAGCTGTATTGTTGCATTTAACCTCTTTATTTCACAAATATTATCAATATACTGTATTTCCAGGAGTTTTCAATGGACTATTTGTATTATGTTTACAATATGTTTTTAATTCAGATTATTCAAACATTATTCTGCCCCTTCCTCATGGATAGTAAAGACCTGCCTTTTCAAAAGTCATCTTCTCGTGAAACAGCAGGGGGAAGACGGCAGGGAGACATTCAGACTGACGGTACTGGCCCATGAAGCACATGCTGAGGTAGATGTCATCTTTGGCTGGTAGGTGAACCCCGGGACAGGACACCTGTGAAAAAAGGAGGAACGTGTATGTTCAATTAAAGAGGATTGTAAGTCAAATGCACTGTGCCTTAGCTGTTTTCTACTGGCTGTCAGTAAAAATGAACATAAAGTCCTATATTACTTTATGCTGCTTTAAGGAACACTGTCACAGGCCATGTTTTTTTATTTTATTTATTTTTTTATCATGATTGAATTAGAGTCAGTCATATATTTATACACTCTCATGTCACTTTAAGGTTGGAAAAGTCTAATCATTATTACACACTATAGGAAGGGTCCACACATGCATATTCTGTACTGGACCAACTTACTGACCATTGCAATACAAGAAAAATGCTATTTCCCTGTGCCCATGCCTTCATCCACGTATGAGGACATCAACTAAATCCTTCTCTAATCTAAATTAATATTTACAAAAACAATCTGATACACCTTCCCTGGCCTCTCCTGAATGGTTATTTTGGGTGAAATGTAATTATATATCACAAAGTAGGCAAAGCTAAAATTATACAGGTCTTTTACTGTAAAATTTGCATTAATTTGTATTTTTCACTGGTTGGATAATTTTAGTCGCACAGATATATAACTGTGTTTACAGCAGTAATGAATGCCATGACCCAGAGCCTACAGCTATCAGCTATGTGACCCCTACAGCAACTGTTTTGAGTGTGACCCTTAGTAATGAGGTCAAAACAGTTGCTGTGGGACACTCCTTTTCTAATTGATTTACATTTCTGTGTTATATCCTGTGCCCTCTGCAGTGCAACTAATAAGTTATTTTAAAAAGTACTGACTCCTTCCAAAACCAGCATAGAGGACATTTCTGTTGTAGCTGGTCCAGGTAACCCAACAATATTTGATGAACTGATGGAGTAGTAAGTGTAAATAATACATGAAAATACTTAAGCGTTCTTTATTGACTGCTTTCTATAAAACAACCGCATTACTAAATAACCACCAGTGGAGTAAAATCTCTTACAGTTAAGGGGACAACACAGACTCAGTCCCACACACTGTGTAGACCCGCACGGTGGTCAGGCAGATAACGGTGAACTGAGTGTAAAAGTTGAAATCTAACACATTAAACATGTATTGGCTGCATAGGGTATATGCCGAACTGTAGAGTAACCCTTAAAAAGCTACACCGTTGTAAGTCCAGTGCTAACAGACGTGTGCCTTTCCTCTGTTTAAGAGCTAAATACAAATGACAGTGATTAGACTGTAGCCTGGAGTTTGACGTGCCGTTCTCTCCACATACAACCAATAAAGTTGTAGAAGGAGAGCAGTTTAGGGATTAATTATTAAAAAAAAGACAAATCTTACCGCTCTGAACTTTAATTCAACCACCACTTTCAGTGCTTTTCGAGACATTGGACTCTCCAGTCTGAGGTAATAAGACGGATTAGCTGCAGCTTCATCTAAATAAAGCCTACTCTTCTCCGCCTTCGCGTCCCCTTACCTTGTTACCATGGATACTACAACTTCCGGGTTCAGTTGCTAGAGCAACCAGGGCTATCTATCCCATTCATCAATATCGTATCTATGCGTGTTTTAGATGCCAGATCTTATTCATACAGTATATGTGTCATTACAATCTTTCTCTAAATTTCACTTGTCTGCACTGCCTCTGTTCACAATTGATAGTGTTTACCAAGACAACCCCTATAAAGGAGTGGTTCTGCAGGTGGTGACCACAGACCATTTCTCTGTTCTCATCCTTTCTGGCTGATGTTTTGGTCACTTTTGAATTTTGTCAGTGCTCTCAACCCTTGAGGTAGCATGAGGCGGTGTCTACAACCCACAGAAGTTGCTCAGGTAGTGCAGCTCATCCAGGATGGCACATCAATGCGAGCTGTGGGAAGAAGGTTTGCTGTGTCTGTCAGCACAGTGTCCAGAGCATGGAGGAGATACCAGGAGACAGGCCAGTACACCAGGAGACGTGGAGGGGGCTGTAGGAGGGCAACAACCCAGCAGCAGGACCGCTACCTCCTCCTTTGTGCAAGGAGGAACAGGAGGAGCACTGCCAGAGCCCTGCAAAATGACCTCCAGCAGGCCACTAATAGGCATGTTTCTGAAACAGACTCCATGAGGGTGGTATGAGGGCCCGACGTCCACAAGTGGGGCTTGTGCTTACAGCCCAACACTGTGCAGGGCGTTTGGCATTTGCCAGAGAACATCAAGATTGGCAGATTCGCCATTGGCGCCCTGTGCTCTTCACGGATGAGAGCAGGTTCACACAGAGCACATGTGACAGACGTGACAGAGTCTGGAGATGCCGTGGAGAACGTTCTGCTGCCTGCAACATCCTCCAGCATGACCAGTTTGGCGGTGGGTCAGTAATGGTGTGGGGAGGCATTTCTTTGGAGGGCCGCACAGCTCTCCATGTGCTAGCCAGAGGTACCCTGACTGCAATTAGGTACCGGGATGAGATCCTCAGACCCATTGTGAGACCATATGCTGGTACAGTGGGCCCTGGGTTCCTTCTGATGCATGACAATGCTAGGCCTCATGTGGCTGCAGTGTGTCAGCAGTTCCTGCATGATGATGCTATGGACTAGCCTGCCCGTTCCCCAGACCTGAATCCAATCGAGCACATCTGGGACATCATGTCTCGTTCCATCCACCAACACCACATTGCACCACAGACTGTCCAGGAGTTGACTGATGCTTTAATCCAGGTCTGGGAGGAGATCCCTCAGGAGAACATCCGCCGCCTCATCAGGAGCATGCCCAGGTGTTGTAGGGAGGTCATACAGGCACGTGGAGGCCACACACACTACTGAGCCTCATTTTGACTTGTCTTGAGGAATTTCCACTAAAGCTGGATCAGCCTGTAATGTGATTTTCCACTTTTGAGCATGATTCCAAATCCAGACCTCCATGGAATAACAATTTTGATTTACATTGATCATTTTTATGTTATTTTGTTCTCAACACATTCCACTATGTAATGAAGAAAAATTTTCAACTGGCATATTTCATTCATTGAGATCTAGGATGTGTTATTTTAGTGTTCCCTTTATTTTTTTGAGCAGTGTATATAGTATATTTTAACCTTTTGATGGATTATGATTAACCTATGGAGACAGTTGAGGATCTGCTTACACGCAGGGTCTGTAAAGCGGTGGGCCCTTACAGATCCCAGGCAAAAAGAAAAATTACTTTATTGTAATGTAGTAATAAAAAAAAATAAAAAAGGTTTCCAAACTAGATTTAAACCTCGGCCTCAAGGTCAGGTAATAATGTAGGTGTTACTTTAAGGCTCTTAACATTTTGGTTTATATTGTGCTTTAGTGGTGAGTGTAGCCTTACCAAATTGCTATAAACTAACTGTAACAGTGGGAACTTGGGCCCCCAGAGGGCCTGGGGCGCTTGAACAACTGGAGGCTTGTCTCTGGGTCCACTGCTGAATATGACTATATTACCTAGAATACAGATGGGTTAAATGTAAATTTATCTATACATGTTCCGTTTGGGTGGCAGAACCATAGATTCATATTAAGGCCAAAACACTTAATACTGGCTAATGTCGCCAGGTCTCACACTGTACAATACTCCTGCTGGTGTCCTTAGTCCTCAATACTCTTTTTGGATTGACCAAGGACAACACATAATCTAAATACACTTCAAGAATCTTAAAAACATAAGTCACTCTGACATGTTCTTTCTCTGTAACTGCAGTTTACAATCAATTTACAAAATAAAAATATACAAAAAAATATATCAAATTCTATATCCTGACAATATTGTCAAAAAGTTCCATAAACTGCAGGAATTCCAGGACCAGTGAGAATGATGGTCATGAGCTGACTTCATTCTGTATTAAATCCTTTCTTTTAAATGGGTCCTTTGGCACAGGTCTGACAGCTTTAGCTTTCAGCTCCAAACAAAATAAAAATGAATACATCCAAAATCACATCTAAAATGTATGTTCTTGAATCTTAAGTCTATCTTCTGCCAAAAATTGTAGCAAAACTGAAATTTTCATTCATATCAGCAGTCCAACTAAGCTGAGAAATTAAATCAGCACAAAGTAAAATTTTCAATAAATATCTAGTAAAAAAACAAAAAGCTTTTTGAAATGTTGAAGATAGAAACAGAAACTTTCAAATATAGTCTTAGCATCAGTAAATCCAAACATTTTCATTTTCCCATCCTCTTCATTCCCATAGTATCAGATGTTATAACTTTGTTTGGAGTTGTCCATCTGGGCTTTTCTCAGTTTGCTCTGGTGTGGGGTCGGGGTCAGAGTCTGAGTCTGAATCTTCCTCCTCTTTGTCCTGAATGGCTGTTCCATCCTGGTCGACGGCCACAGCTCCTTTCCTCTGAGGCAGGATGGTGAAGAAGGCCTCCTGCCAGCTGCCTTTCTCCAGATACGCCAAGATGATCTCAAATACTGCAGGAGGGATGAAAGTACACTTGAGAGTCAAAGTGGGACTTTTCCGAATTCCTCACTCAGCCAGCACCACATGCAGCCAAAACTGAGACTGGTCAGTTGGTCCTCTGCTGAACCCTGCCTACTTGGTTATAATTGCTACACCTGTCATTCAATGTAGTCTACGATAATAAGAGATTTACCATTGGTAATTTTTAGAAGAACAGTTTGTAGAGTTACAACAGAAGTAGAAAAAAACAGCCTTGTATTTTCTGCTTCTGATTGTCCATTTTGCTGGCTGAAAGCAGGTGCAGCTGATGAGTTAGCAACAGACAACAAAACAAACAAACCGCCCCCCAAAAATGGTCTTAAATATACAAGTAATGGCCACAAACATGATAATACTAATGATGAAGCTAAAGCTAATAGCTCCCAGGTGACAAGTTAGCATCCTCACGGGCCTCAAATCCAAATCTAACTGTTGTATTGCAAGATAAAGCTAGCTAGCCTACTGTAGGGAATATGATACAATATTATGGAAATACACCATTATTTATTTCTTACTAACTTACATCCATTCATATGTTTACTATAGAAATAAATAAATATTAGTTTACAAGTACCACAAGTTGATTTATCTACAGTATTTTAGTATTAGCATTTTTCACTTTTCCATGAGAAAAGCCCAGGAATAAAGACAAACTGATGAAACTGACAAAGACATCTCATGTAAACTTGGTAGAGTAGTAGAACAGTGTTGGTAATGTTAGCCTAACCTAGCCAGGTGTGCTAATGTTAGAAGCTTATATTACAGCAAACAGACACACTTATTAATCCATTTCCTCTTGGAAAGACTAAAACAAAGTCTTTATATACCAGGTATTGCTCCAAACAGACGCAAAGGCATGTCCCTTCAACATATGAAGATATCTAAATCTTTAAGACCTGCAGTGCCAATCAGTGGTTGCTCTGCTTTTACTGGACAACTTACTCACTCAATCGCAACTAAAACTGGTCATTGCCAAAGACAGAACACACTACTTTTATTTATGCAGTGGTTTGAAACTACTCATCAGTCTCATGCACTGGTCTGATACGTGTACTCACCGTGGTTGACTGCAAGAACCTTCCGACTGTTCATCTTGACAAAGCTGCTCAGAGGAAGCTGGGCGTGATTGATCCCCAGCTCCTTCGCCCTCTCAAAGGTAATCCCCTGCAAACGACACACTGACCAGCTCAAACCATGACGCAGTTAGAAGCATGTCTCTATCATCTATTCAGCAGCACTGAAGCCAGACAGACCTTATGATGGTTGTGGTCCACCAGGCCTCCGATCACGTAGGCCTTTTTTTGGTCCAGCTCCTCCAGCACGTTGGGAGAGTCTGATGTCAGGTACACCAGATCTTCCTTAGCCACAACTTCACTGTAGTGCTCAGTTTTAATGGTAATGTCCTGCACACACACATGCAAGGACACACCTAGACATATGGTACTAGCACAGGTTTATCTAAAAAAGGTGGGGATGGTGGGTAACCTCTCCAAGATGCTTGGAACACACTGCCTGTGCAAGTGTCCTGAGGGGAATTGGTGCTGAGTTAAAGACAGAGCGGTCACAGCAAATACTGATTTCTGGTTTTACTCTGTTTACTGCATTTTGTATCAAGTTAACTGATGAATAAAATTTCCATTAATGGCATTATTTTTTGAAAGCATCCTCACTTTACACTGAGAGCCTAAAACTTTTGCACAGTACTAACTGTAGTAGCTTCCTATTTACTAGAGGTCACACCATTTTCCAGATGCTGTTGAGAGGTTTACCTGGCTTAGAGCACAGGGTGACAAAATGACTCAATTTAATATACTGTCAGACCAAGAAAAGCTGGAAATTCTCAATTTTAAAAAGCAGAAAACATATTTTTTTTCCCTTTTTTCTTGGAACATGACTTGATTGCCAATTAATTTTCAGTTGATCCACCAAGAGTTCAACTGACTAATTGTTACAGCTCCACTTACCTTCCAGTTCACCCATCCTTTGTCCTTTTCATCCATGCTCTGTTTCAGCTGTCCACCCAGGCTTGTCAGATAAAACTGGAGAAGTGAGAGCAGTGGTTATATGTCAGACAGGATTGCCTCTGCTGGTTCATGTGCTGTCCAGTGGCTACATACCTGTACTGGATGTACTGCTCGCCTGTTCTCAGCATAGCACCGCTGGATCTGTTTGTGAAGCTTCCGGACATCCTGAAAAGACAATCAACATTAGTGGTCAGTGCCTCACTTCATGCCTCAGATTAAACACATGCTGGTATACCTCTGCAGTGTCTCCCAGAGCTGCTAACCTTGATCAGCATGAGTTTGTCAAAGCTGCAGTCCACAACCAGCCTCAGAGAGCTGGGCGTCACCTCTCTGCGTGGACGCTTCCTGGCGCTCTGGGCGTCTGCCCCCTCCTCCTCCTGGTGATTCTGTCTCTGCAGGCGACGCTGCTGCTTCCTTTCCTTTCGTCTCTGTCTGCAGTGGAGACAAGACAGCTGCTGCAGTGTGGGCTACGACATGACACCAGCATTAAATACTGAAAAACATCATTTTAGCTGAATGATTACTTAAGTAGCTGATTTATTAGATATATTCACCTCTTCTGAATAATGCTTCCTTAAAGCTGTTTTTCGTTTTGTGCTGTTACAACTGGGCAGCACTGTGTTCTATGACTTTATACTGAAGCATAGAACTACTGTATATATTTCTATTGCCTGCATACAGTTTATCACCAAGGAACATTAGTGGTATACTGGTTTAAAGTTTATTTACATTTCTTTATGGACAAGAGCCACTGCAAGAAAGTCAACTGTAAATTGACCAATATTTGAATGGAGTTTGGCATGACTGAGGAGAACACTGAACACCATGACAAGTTACATGAACACACACTGCTATGACACCTCTGTAGTTGAATGCAGTGCTGACTCTGACAGTGTCACAAACACCTCACTCACTTTCTCAGCTCCCTCTCCTCTTCCCATTTCTGCTGCTTCAGGAGCTTCTTCATTTGCCTTTTGGACATTGTTTGGTTTTCTGCTGCACTTTCTCCATTACTGCCCACGGTCTTCTTGTTGTGTCCATCATCCCTCTGCTGCTGGGCTGAAGCCTCACCTTTCACACTGTCGTCTGCCATCCGTGCAGAGCAGATCTATCTGCTTACTAATGCTACCCTGTCAGCTAGCTGTTGATGTTAGCTTGTTGGCTGCTGGCTGCATTTAACAACAGGTCAAAGTTCTTCACTTTTCGCCGGAAACAAATTAGTTTAAAAGTCCGTCATCGCCCTGATACCCAACCACACCAGCTACACAAACCAAACAACTGCACAGGCTGTTCTGGTCAGCAGCTGTCCCACATGTATACTGTGTTGGCGCATATACGACGTCATTTAGCCGCGCCTGATGCATTCAATGCTATCGGAAGTGTTACGGACCAACGAATTGAACCGGTTACAAAAAAGATTTTATAACTACCTGATGAGTAAATTGGCAAGACGCAACTTTCAAGTTTGACAGTACACAAAGCAACGCCAAAAACTAATGATAGTGTTGTGTGGTAATGTGTTAAAATAAGAATCCCATTTTTATGTGTTTAAAAAAAAAGTCTATTACAGTCTATGAGTTTTACAGACAAAAAACACCTTACAATCTCATTTTTTAGACAGTTTATGCCAACTTACGAGTGATCCTGAATGCAGCACAAATGACAAGATCCGAATTTGAAGCAGCTAATGGGTCCGTGAATGTAGCATCAGGTGGAGCGGCCAGAAAACGTATCGCTTTAAACCATCTCTTTATTTATTAACCAACATTTTTCAAATGTGTTATTTTATTATAAGAAAGTAATCAGCTCATCATATAATATAGCTGGAAGTATTTTCTGAGACAGATTGTTCTGGCGTTGCAGAAACATTTTCTGAAATGTCTGTTGGTGCATTTTTGTTAACAATGTGAATTCCATTTGTACATAGAGAAGGTATGTGAATGCCATTTGAACAGTTTGTCACTTTGCAAAACTATAATTCATGGTACAATATTCACCCTGGTGAAAGAAGTAGTTGACTTGAGTTTTTTTTTTCTTCTTTAGTTTATTCTGATAGATATTTCCTGCCTGTCAGAATAACCTACCCTGTTTGAACCACATTTAAACAGGTAGTTTATTCTGATAGATTTCACTGCAGTTAGTGTTTTCATTGTGAAACAACTCCTACAGCTCATTGTGTTTCATATGTATGTTAAGATTCCTTCAGTTTTCATCATTTGTGAGGGAACAGCTGCAGGCTGTTAGCTGAGCTGCTGCTAATGTTAGCTCATGTTGTTTCCAGTTCCTCAGCTTGTATTTAGGTTAATGTGTATCAGTCTTCATCGTTCAGGATTGTTTTAGGTTCATTATCCTCAGAGGTCTCCCCCTCTCCAAAACAAACAGACCAAGTAATTAAAATCAGTAAAAACACAGAATAAAACAGTCTCAACTCAGGAGATAAAACTCAACATGTTCTGTTTCTCAGCTGATCATAATATAGATATAGTCCTATTTCACTCCTGTGTTCAAACATATTCTGGATGTGAGTAAACCACTTACAGCATCACAAGAGTAAACTAATTTGAGATGTAGTTTGGTTCATGGATTTTCCCTTTAAACACTAATTTGTTATTTACTGTGATAACATTAATGTATTTTTCTACAGATGACATGAAGTTGATTTTCGCTGAGTCATTTATCCTGACATTACATATGGCAGGTAGACAGTAATACAAAGACAGGTCAAACATTATATCAAAAAGTAGATCATTGTTTTATTGAAAGAAATCATTAAACTGATGAATTTTTATGTTTAAAATATTTATTGTCCAAATTATTATGATTGTGTTGAAATTATACATCAATGATGTTTTTCCTATCTTCACAGTTTTTATAGTCCAATACCCCCTGTACTCTGAGGTGTAGACAGTAGAGAGCAGTGGACAAACATGTAGACAGAAGTGTATACAAGACAACGAATGGAGGACAGTGGTCTGAAGAGGACAGCATTCAGAAGAGTGTAGAGTGGGGTGGCTGTGGCTCCGGGGGTAGAGTGGGTTGCCCATCAGTCCCAAAGTCAGTGGTTTGATTCCCGGCTCCTCCGGTTTGCGTGCTGAAATAAGGATTACATTTACAGAGAAAGACCCAACAATTCCCACCCTGAGCAGCACTAGGCGACAGTGGCGAGGAAAAACTTTTAAGAAGCAGAAACCTCGAGCAGAACCAGACTCAGGGTGGGCGGCCATCTGCCTCGACCGGTTGGGTTGAGAAAGAAAGAGGAAGAAGGTAGTAGTGGGAGGACGGCGGTGTGTAGAGGACAATGTGGTAAAGGATCGGCTCTGACAAACCAGTGGTTCGAATTAGATAGATCAGATTTGGTGTCAATTTAAGTCTCCAATCAGCCTAAACTGCATGTTTTGGATTGTGGGAGGAAACTGGAGTACCAGAAAACCCACGCGAACCTGGGAGGCATGCAAACTCCACACAGAGGCAGAGGACAGTTGAGGAAGCTCTCTGTGAGGCCTGATGCTAACCGCAAGGCACCGTGCTGCCCAGAACTATGAGCATTTCCCAACACAACTCCAAAAATCTGGGTGGGTCAGCAGGATATACCTGTGACAACACCTCCGTCGACTCCTCTGTGTGGGTTGCATGCTCTCCCCAAATAATAAATGGGTTTTCTCTGGGTACTCCAGTTTCCTCCCACAATCCCAAAACATGCAGCTTAGGCTGATTGGAGACTCTAAATTGACACCAAATCTGATTCATCTAATTCGGAACCACTGGTTTGTCAGAGCGATATCCCCTGTACTACTGTCCTCTACACACTGCTGTCCTCCCATCACTACTACCTTCTTCCTCTTTCTTTCTCAACCCAACCGGTCGAGGCAGATGGCCGCCCACCCTGAGTCTGGTTCTGCTCGAGGTTTCTGCTTCTTAAAAGTTTTTCCTCGCCACTGTCGCCTAGTGCTGCTCATGGTGGGAATTGTTGGGTCTTTCTCTGTAAATGTAATCCTTATTTCAGCACGCAAACCGGAGGAGCCGGGGATCAAACCACTGACTTTGGGACTGATGGGCAACCCACTCTACCCCCGGAGCCACAGCCACCCTCTCCCTACACTCTTACAGATACTGTCACTCTTGAGACCACTGTCCTCCATTGTTGTCTTGTATACCTTCTGTCATCACTGCTCTCTACTGTCCCACCTCAGAGTACAGAAGTGGACTATAAAAACTGGGTGAAGATAGGCTTATCATTGATACCGCCATTTCAACGTCATAATAATTTGGACAATAAATATTTAAACATAAAATTCATCAGTTTAATGATTTCTTTCAATAAAACAATGATCTACTTTTGATATAATGTTTGACCTGTCTTTGTATTACTGTCTACCTGCCATATGTAATGTCCGGATGACTCAGCGAAAATCAACTTCATGTCATCTCATGAAAAGAAATACATTAATATTATCACAGTAAATAACAAATTGGTGTTTAAAGGGAAAATCAGATTAACTACATCTCAAATTAGTTTACTCTTGCTGTAAGTGGTTTACTCACATCAGAATATGTTTGAACTTACAGAAATTGAAATAGGACTATAACATATATTATGATCAGCTGAGAAACAGAACATGTTGAGTTTTATCTCCTGAGTTGGTTGTTTTATTCTACTGTGTTTTTTACTGATTTTAATTACTTGAATATTTGTTTTGGAGGGGAGACCTCTGTAGATAATGTGAGTCCCAGTAAAAACAATCCTGAACGATGAAGACGATACAATCTAACCTAAATACAAGCTGAGGGCTGGAGGCAACATGAGCTAGCATTAGCAGCAGCTCAGCTAACAGCCTGCAGCTGTTCCTCAAATGATGAAAACTGAAGGAATCTTAACATACATATGAAACACAATGAGCTGTAGGAGTTGTTTCACAATGAAAACACTAACTGCAGTGAAATCTATCAGAATAAACTACCTGTTTAAATGTGGTTCAAACAGGGTAGGTTATTCTGACAGGCGAAGTATCTGTCAGAATAAACTAAAGAAAAAAAACTCAAGTCAACTACTTCTTTCACCAGGGTGAATATTGTACCATAGTTATAGTTTTCACAAAGTGACAAATATTCAAGTAAGCATTCACATACCTTCTCTATGCAAATGGAATTCACATTGTTAACAAAAATGCCAACAGACATTTGAAAATGTTTCTGCAACGCCAGAATAATCTGTCTCAGAAAATACCCCAGCTATATTATATGATGAGCTGATTACTTTCTTATAATAAAATAACACATTTGAAAAATGTTGGTTAATAAATAAAGAGATGGTTTTAAAAGCGATACGTTTCTGGCCGCTCCACCTGATGCCATTCACAGACCCATTAAGCTGCTAAAATTCGGATCTTGTCATTTGTGCTGCATTCAGGATCACTCGTAAGTTAGCATAAACTGTCTAAAATGAGATTATGAGTGTTTTTTGTCTGTAAAACTCATAGACTGTAATGAACTTTTTTTTAAACACATAAATGAGTTCTTATTTTAACACATTACCACAACACTATCATTAGTTTTGGCGTTGCTTTGTGTACTGTCAAACTTGAAAGTTGCGTCTTGCCAATTTACTCATCAGGTAGTTATAAAATCTTTTTTGTAACCAGTTTCAATTCGTTGGTCCATCAACGCTTCCGATAGCATTGAATGCATCAGGCGCGGCTAAATGACGTCGTATGCGCCAACACAGTATACATGGGACAGCTGCTGGCCAGAACAGCCTGTGCAGTTGTTTAGTTTTGTGTAGCTGGGTGTGGTTAGGTATCGGGGCGATGACGGACTTTTAAACTAATTTGTTTCCGGCGGCGAAGAACTTTGTTGTTAAATGCGGCCAGCAGCCAACAAGCTAACATCAACAGCTGGCGGCAGGGTAGCATTGGTAAGCAGATAGTCTGCTCTGCACGGATGGCAGACGGCGTGTAGTGAAACTTCAACCCAGCAGCAGAGGGATGATGGACACAGAAGACCGTGGGCAATGTGGAAAGATGCGGCAAGCAATGGCGCTGGGAAAGAAGAGAGAAACTGAAAACGGTAATCGACTGGCTGTTGCTAATCGAAATCAGCACTATGCTAACAACGTCAACTTCCATAATCTTGGTTTAAATTGAAATATCATGCATCTACAGGAAACTATATATTTGTAGCTAGCATTATGACAGAGCCACATATCATTCACATGTCAGACGGTCGAAAATGATGATATCTTTAATGGATGATAAATGACTTGGTGTATGCCTGTATTGTCTGATCATCTGTATACACAACAATAATATTTAAAGAGTCCCATCTCCCACCACACTCGCAAACACACCACCTTATAGTTTCTGGGGAACAGCAGAGCAGTGAATCTGCTGGGGCTGAAGGGGCTGACGGATGAACTGGATGATGAACTGCTCCGTTTCATCATGAATCCTGATTTTCTTCAAGAGCACAAAAAAGGAAACATGGATGAAAGAGAAGAACAAGTTATGTTGATTCCTTTTCATTAAGTGATCATCTCATGTTAAAGAGCTCAGTGTTAAGCTGTGTCCCTGAGCTCTGATCCAAACCAAACTGATCCAAACCACCAGCTGCTACGACTTCATCTTCAATGTCAGTTTCATAAATGGAAACATACACATAGAGATTCTATGAAAACTACATTACACAAATGATGAAACAACAGTAAGACTGAGTATTAAGCTCCACTTTGTACTGACACCTCAGCTTTGTTTGACTTTTTTCTAAAAGAATCCTTCATCTCTGACTTTCAATGTGAGAAGGGAGAAACAAACAGTCACTTACCTGTATCACCTGAGATTCTCAGTCAGTCGAGTTGTTTTGGTTTACTAAAATGTTTGAGGTTCAATTCTTCTCTTCACACTTTTACACAGTAAAATGACTGGAAGATTATTCAGAACTGGCACCAAGCAAACTCCTGATGTGTGATGTGAGTTCTAGAATATCATTATTTCTAGAGGTTCTGGAGCATGTTTCAAATTCCATATGCAAATTAGCTACAGTTCCATATGCAAACTAGCTACTTTTCACCAAAGTAACTCAACTCAAATGTGAAGTAACTAATGACATTTACTCACTGCTCTCAAGTATAACACTGAGTTACTGATACCCTCCATATTCCCAGCAGCCACCAGTGGAACAAACAAGACCCAAAAATAATTCAAAGGATCCTTAGCTTAAGGACTACATCATTCATACTCCTCACTGAGTCTGTACTCCTCTCTGGTATGGTTTGGATCCATTTGTCCTCTTACAGGGAAGGGTCACTGCAAATCAGTCCAAAGTTGTTCTGAGTGATCACCTTTATCCTGTGGTCAAATATTACTATTCTGATGGGAGTGGTCTCTTCTAGGATGACAATGCTCCCATCCATAGAGCACGAGGGACCATACTGGGGTTCAAACCCAGATGTCTGCAAAATAATAACCCAGGTTTTTTTTTCTTTTTTTTTTTTTTTTTTTAGCAGTAAACATAATAACTTAGTGCCTCCAATTTGTTGAAGTCAAAGGGGGTTTGGCCTCACCCTTGGTGGTTGGGCACAGAGAATTAGAATAAGGATGTGGGTGGTGGATTCAGATGTTGGAGGGTATCCTCTTCAATACAGTGGCAAGAAAAAAGTAAAAGAACCCACTGGAATTATCTGCATTTATGTCTAAATTCATCTTAGGATATGATTTAATAATACAGAAATCATTATATTATTCCATTAGTCCATTTTAATTTAGTGAAAGAGATTATTAAGATTTAGTAAAACGAGTCCTGTCAATGAAACTAGATTGGAGATGTGGGTTAAAGCTACTTTGACTCAAAACTCTCAAACATTTTGAGTTTGCTATTCACAAGAATAATCTGCTGATGTTAACCATGCCTTAAAAAGATCTCTGAGGTCTTAGGATCAAGAATTGTTAATTTGCATAAAGTTGGAAAAGGTTACAGAGTCATCTCAAAGAGTTATTCAGAAGATATTCATCTGTCCATGACAATGAATAAAACTATAAATGCCATGAATATAAAAGCAATTAACTGAAATCATTTAATTAAGGTAATCATTTTATTCAGGGTGTAGTTTTGGTTTTGGCCAAAATAATATGCCAACCCAGTGTCATGGCAGTTTGTGAAATAGTCACGAAATGATTTGTGAAATTGATTCGTGCACATGGACACCAATTTTCCTTTTTTTTTCTCGTGCCACTCAGCACATCTTTCAAACTAATGTATTTCAATTGGAACAAAAGTATCTTTGCACCACATTTTTGTTTCTGTCACTCAGGATTTCACAGCACAGAAGTTTTGTTGTTTTTTCTCATTAGTTTGTCATTTTTTAATTAAATGTCTTTAATGTCTTAACTGATAATTGCTGCTCTATCTTGTGCTTCTGGGTTTTTATATTCCTCATTTATTTTGTACTTGAGCGTACATATGGGTGACAAATTAAAGGAAAAACCTGGATGAACATGTGGAGAAACATGTTGCTGTGGCAACAATGGATTCCTTCTGAAGGCCCATAATATATTTAGGGGGGAGATATTTATTTACCTGCTGTATTTTCAAGAGGAGCTGATGCCAACCAAGGCAAACCTTTCCTCAGTGTTATACATGTTCGAGCTCATGCTACAAAGTGTGAGGTATGTTTAATATTTTTGTATCATATTTGCATTTTTAATTTAGTTTAGAAGCACTTTAATAATATGAATTTAAAGTTACTGTCTGATATTATGCAACTTTTTTCCTATTCCAGCCACGCTTCACTGACAGATAAAATGGAGTGTTTTAGACTGCACATCATAACCACATTATTTGCTTCATGTATTTCTAGACAGCAGTAAGCCTCGCCACTGCCTTCGAAGGAAGCTGGCAGAAGACAAAAAGCTCCTTCTTCAAGAGATGCAGAAGTACATCAGTTTTATTCAGGGTGCCACACACACTGATGTAGCTTTGGTGGAGCATTCCCTAACTAGAGAGAGCACTGTGTCCCCAGTATGGCCATGGTAGGTTCATGGCAGTGGTATGTCTGTTTTCAGCTGCTTCATAATAATTTATTTATAGTTCTGCTATATAGAGTACACTGAGCTGAGCTATTTCAATATTCATGTAGTTTATGGGTGTATTTTCATTTTTCTTATTACGTATTATTTTGTTTTAAAAAAAGAAAACAAAGAAAAGATAAAGAAGACAAATCATTCTGCAGTCACAGAACTTGGATGGGTAGAATAGTCATTGCTCTCTATTGCTGTAGTGGTGGCTTGTAATCTGGCTTTAAGTTGTGTATGATGAACACTGGAGTGGTTGGACTAGTCATGACAAGCATCATGTACACTGATTACATAAAGAGAGGGGGTAGGATCAGATAAGTTATTTATTTCCTCCTACTCCTTTTCGGACATATTTATTATATTTATTTTGTTGTTTATTTAATTTTTGTCTTATACATTTACTGTTCATTTTATTGACTGTTTTGTTTGTTTATATATTTTTCTTTTTTTCCCTTTAACATAATCGAAATAAACTAAACTAGTAAACCATACAGCTGAAACAATTCAGTAAGACTGTAAAGTCTGTCACACTTGCTTGAGAGATGTGCAAATCCAGTGGCATTCATCAAAGTCACAAGTACTGACAAACACAGTGTGCTTAAACTAACAACATACAATTCTAATCTTCATTATCTTTACTGAACACACCAACATCACAGTGATGGTGGAAAAAGTAAGTGATCGCTTGGATTCAATAACTGGTTGAACCTCCTTCAGCAGCAATGACGTATACCAGTAGGCATCAAATGTCCACTTCCAATATCTTAGTGCAGTGCCCAGGGTATGCTATGAGAGAGATCATATCTCTAAATATGTTGTTTAGGATGAAACAGGTCCCTGGAATATAGAGATTTGGTCGCTATATGGGAGAATGCATGACGGTGGGCTAAAACATCCCAGTGAGCCTGTAAACGCACGCAAGTTCATAAAAACACTGTTCAATGTGTATCAGAAAGCACAAGATCTCACGGTCCAGACACAATTTACAGCTTGTCTCTATTATAAACTGTTCAAAAGTTATTTCATGTTTTGTAGAGTATGTACAGGCCTGGCGTGACAGTGCAGCAACGCTACGCTGGGTTTTAGAGGGAAAAGGAATATTATATAAATATATGTCATATATATATATGTCAAAAATTACAGTATAAATACATATAAAACTGCATTAAAACATGTGGTGCAACCTGGTGCAACATTTCATTTTATTCATTGTACATTTCATATCATCCATTGCACATTTTATTCTGTTTTATTTTATTCTATTCTTATCTTACCTTTTTTTTTATTTTAATGTACATATGTATAGTGTGTCTATAGTTGGTTTTTCTGTCTGTATATTTTTAAGTATTGTGTCTTTGTCTGTCTTTTTCGCAAGCCGAAAGCTACCAAACAAAATTTAGTTATGTGTATGCATAATGACAATAAAGAATTCTTGATTCTTGATTCTTGATAGTGAAAGTTGCCCCTAACAGTGATATTTTGTCAATAAGTTATGGGACTTGTTAAACTTTGCTCATTTGCACATCTATAGAATTATCAGTACCTTTGTGCATATGTCTACACCATGTTTCTAGTTTTCAACACTTTATTATTTTGCTTAAATTATAGTCACATGCTGCATATTCAGAGGGAGGGATGGGTTTTTTGCCCCTAATAAAAGATTAATGAGGACTCTTTGATTTTAACTTTATAGAAAATTGTGGTTGGACACAGCTACACTTACAACTGACTGAAACCAGACAGGTATGGGAGAAGTAGTCAACTAAGTTTTTTATAGTTAAATATGATGATGAAACCTCTCAGGGTGAGATGTGACTGTCAGAACACACGCGCTGTCAGAACGGACCTGAAGGTTCCATGGCTGCCATGGTTTTTTGCAGGTGCATCATTCAGACCTGATCATCATTCAAACACAAACATCCTCCATTCGCTTTGCACTGGATGATTTCTTTGAGAAAGAGACCGCAGACAACGACTGTGCATCTTATCTGAGCATCTACCTGACAGCTACTGTCACTGATGAGGATTATTTGTGGAAAATGTGAGATAAAAGACAAGAAAACTCATTTTAAACCCATGTTGTTTTCAATGCATTGACTGCTAATACTGGCAATATTTTCAACTACCAGTGTAATTAGACAAATGTAACTTTTGACTGTCTTAAGTTTTAAGCTTGCTTAAAGAAACCAATAGCTACTTCCTTGATTTGTTTTACGGTCTCCTTTAATCACCTTGAACTGTTAGCATGCTGAGTCGTAGCCTATGAATGAAAATAACGTTTCTATATCTTCTAACTTATGCCATAAGTAATACATCTAGTGACGAAACACCATGTCAAAGAGGCTCACATTCAGATTCTGAGTTCATTTAGTTCATTACTTGAGGATTTAACTATTAGTCCCCTTTGTCTGCCAAACAATTAGAGACAATAAAAGATGAAAAAATCATCAAAATGAAGAGAGGAGAAAATTAAGGAAAAAAGGAGAGGAGAGGAGGTGGGAGGGCAACATGTTGTGTAAACCCTCTAATGTAAAAGGTAAATATTTCATTTTATTATCAGTTTTCATGTAATGATGAATTAATCTGTCTGAAGTTTTTAACTACAGCCTGTTCTGTCTTTATTTTTCCTTTAGAGAGAGGAGAGGAGGAGGTGGAGGGCAACATGAAGAGTCCACCATCCCTCAAACAACATAAGCATCAGTTTATTTCATATTGTTTAAATGATACACATGAATAATCCATCTGTTCACATTTATTCTCTGAAAACTGAACTATTATTCCCCCTTTAATGCATTTTCTTTAGAAAGAGGAGAAAAGATGACTGAAAAAGAGACTGAGGGGATGAGAAAAGAAAAAGGAGAGAGGACAAAATGTAACGAAAAGAAAACAAGAGGAGAGGAGGTGGAGGGCAACGTGACTTGTAAATCCTCTCATGTAAAAGGTAATTATCCATTTATCCAATATTATTATCAGATTTGATGAAGTTCATTATTTAGTTATTTGAAGTTTTCAACCAGTACTACTTTTTGCCTGCCATTTGTTTTTAAAAAGAGGAGAAACAATTAGAGACATTAAAAGAAGAAAATCATTAAACGAGGAGAGGAGAAAATTAAATAAGAAAAAAAGGAGAGGAGGTGGGAGGGCAGTGTGTCCTGTTTGCCCAGTCATGTAAAAGGTAAATATTTCATGTTATTATCACTTTTCATGTGACGATGAATTAAACCTCAGTTTACCTGATTTCTAAAGTTTTAACTACAGCCTGATTATCTTTTATTTTTCTTTTAGAAAGATGATAAAAGAGGAGAGGAGAGGAGAGGAGGTGGGAGGGCGATTTGAGACGCCTTTTGAGATGTCTTTAACTGCCATTTATTTTTACAGAGAAGAAAAAAATTTAGAGATGGGAAGAGGAGAGGAGGTGGGAGGGCAGTATGACATGTAAACCCTCTCATAAAAGGTAAATATCCATTTATCTAACATTATCAGATTTTGAGTTCATTTAGTTCAAGAGTTGAAGATTTAACTATTACTCCCTTTTGTCTGTCATTTATTTTTAAGGAAAGGAAACAATTACATACTCCAGCTTCCTTCCACAGTCTAAAGACATGTGCATTAGGTTAACTGGTGACTCTGCGCATAGGTGTGAATGTGAGTGTGAATGGTTGTTTGTCTATACAGTCATGGAAAAAAATTATTAGACCACCCTTGTTTTCTTCAATTTCTTGTTCATTTTAATGCCTGGTACCACTAAAGGTATATTACCTGAAGAATACAATGAACACAACAAAAAATGCAACTGATTACATAATACGTTATGTCCTATTTGACATGCTTAAGCTGAATTGTATTCCCAGGGTATATAAGAGGCCATTTCATGTCATAAGCAGCACTGCACATGCAAAGGCCTGGAGTGGTTTCCTGCTTACATTCAAGCCGTAGCACAACTCAGAAGTTGTCAGCTCTCACATAATGCCTAAAACAAAAGAATTATGTGAAGCCACAAAGGCAGCCATCTTGGCACTGCTGGAAAGTGGCATGAGTGAGAGACAGGTAGCCAAAAAACTGAAGATCTGCAAGACAGCCGTTCATGAGTTCTTGAGTTGATGCCCACTCCAGCCAACTTACTGGTTAGGAGGAAGCCTGGAGAAGCCTACAAACCAGACTGTCTTGCCCCTACAGTAAAACATGGGGGTGGATCAGTGATGATCTGGGGTTGTTTCAGTATGGGTGGAACAGGGCAAATGCAATTGTGTGAAGGGCGAATGAACCAGGTCATGTACAGGGCTACTCTTCAAAACAGTCTTCTTCCATCAGCTGGAAAACTCTTTCCTGCCTTGAATGACTGGATTTTCCAACAAGACAATGCCCCTTGCCACACGGCAAGGTCAGTTAAAGCCTGGATGGAGAACCAGAACATTCAAACCATGCCTTGGCCTGCTCAATCACCAGATCTAAATCCAATGGAAAACCTGTAGAAAGTCATCAAACTCAAAATGGAGAACCACAAGCCCAAAAACAAAGCAAATTTGTTTGAATTTGTGCAACAGGAATGGGCTGCTGTGACAGCAGAACAATGTCAGAAGCTGGTGGAGAGCATGGCTGCAGTCATCAAAAACAATGGTTATGCAATCAAGTACTAACTCCTGTGTGTATCATGTGACTAAAAGAGACAGAAAAGAAAACATGGAATGCCTAAAAGCACTGTTTTTGGCAGTACAATGCCATAGCTATTGATGTAAGAACTTAAGTGATTTTGGTTATTATCAAGAAAACCATGGAAAATGGCTAGCTATCAGCTCTTAAATTAAACTCTTATGAGCTATTTTTGTTGTTATCATTATATTTGTCCAAACAAATGTACCTTTAGTGGTACCAGGCATTAAAATGAACAAGAAATTGAAGAAAACAAGGGTGGTCTAATAATTTTTTCCATGACTGTATGTGTTGGAGCTGTGATGGACTGGTGATCTGTACAGGGTGTACCCCGCCTCTCACCCAATGACAGCTGGGATAGGCTCCAGCCCCCGGTGACCCTTAATGGATAAGTGGCATAGATAATGGATGGATGGAAACAATTACAGAAGAGAAGAGACATGAAGAGATGAGGAAAAAAGAGGAGAGGAGAGGAGGTGGGAGGACAACGTGAAGAGTGAACACTCTCATATAAAAGGTAGGAAACTAACGTCTCTGTGAAAGCTTTTCCATGCGTTTAATAACTTGAGACTGGTCTGAAATATTTGACTCTTCTTGTGTTTTCCTTCGCAGCCAAACTAGTGAACCACGTTTCTACAAAGAATTTTTGTCATGATCAAACTGTTCAAAAACAAGTGTTTGAAATACAAAGTGACAACAAAAGGAAACGTCTCAGTTTGGTTTCTGTGCTTAATGCTTTACCACATGGTTTTACTTTTGCAATTGATGCTATATATGGGAAAATCAGAAGACACTGTACCATTGTATTGCTATATTATGTCAAGTACATCAACACCCATCTCCAAAGTTCAACTTCAGTTAAATGATCACATTAAGTGTATGTAAATAAAAGTCTTTCAAAGTACCCAGATGAATTAATGTGGACTAACTACTTTGACCAATGCATGATGGAAACACAGAAGAAAGCAAATGTAAAACCCAGTGAGGACATCTGCTGGACAAGTATAACCAATCCAGTCTCAGCAAGAAACTCAGCCATGACAGATGAACCTAATCCTGACTCTCATCTGGAATCGTCTGGAATAATAGTTTCATATGTGTAAAAGACTATAAAGTACCTCCAGTTGTAAAATTGGTCACCTGATCTAGTTTTGCCACTGAACTGCTTCCTGCTTAAACCAGTCCCTGACATGATGTGCAGCAAGAGAGAGAGAGCAACTGCTGATTGTCTGGATTTAGAACACCAACACGTTTTTACTAAATTTGAAAGAGGAGGTAAGCCTCCTGATGAAGTTGTCTACTGCACTGATTCTCAACCAACCAGACACCATCATCAGATTGCATGATCTATCGTTCAAACTCTTTTTACAGGCTGAAATGTCCCCTAGATTTAATGTGTCTTGTGAAGGCTTGGGGATTCAGACACTGGCCTGCACGGTGCAGTACAGTACAAACAGCTCAGACTGTATGTTACAAAAATGTCATGGGAACATAAATGGTTTTCATGGAGCCAAACACCAAAGACAGATGAGTTTCAGCAATAAGCCAGTGTGGCAGGGATCCATCTCATGAAACAGGTCAATGGGGAATATTCTTTTTAGCAGAATGCTGTAAAGTTTTATTGAAAGAAATCATTAAACTGATGAATTTTTATGTTTGAAATATTTATTGTCCAAATTATTATGATTGTGTTGAAATCAGAAGACACTGTACACATTGCTAGGCTGTCAAGCACATCAACACCCATCTCCAAAGTTCAACTGTTGAAATGATCACATTATGTATGTAAATAAAAGTCTTTCAAAGTACCTAGATGAATTAATGGGACTAACCACTTTGACCAATGCATGATGGAAAACAAGAAAGCAATGTAAACCCAGGTGAGGACATCTGCTGGACAAGTATAACCAATCCAGTCTCAGCAAGAAACCTTAGCCATGACAGATGAACCTAATCCTGACTCTCATCTGAACGTCTGGAATAATAGTTTCATATGTGTAAAGACTATAAAGTACCTCCAGTTGTAAAATCGTCACCTGGATCTTAGTTTTGCACACTGAACTGCTTCCTGTTTAAACCAGTCCCTGACATGATGTGCAGCAAGAGAGAGAGCACTGCTGATTCTCTGGATTTAGAACACCAACACGCTTTTACTAAATTTGAGGAGGTTTCCGATGAAGTTGTTTACTGCACTGATTCTCAAATCAACCAGACACCCATCAGATTGCAAGGATCTATCGCTCAAACTCTTTACAGGCTGAAATGTCCCTAGATTTAATGTCTGCAGCTTGTAGATTCAGACACTGGCCTGCACAGTGCAGTACAGTACAAACAGTCAGGACTGTATGTTACAAATGTTATGGGAACATAAATGCTCTTCATGGAGCCAAACACCAAAGACAGATGAGTTTCAGCAATAAGCCAGTGTGGCAGGGATCCATCTCATGAAATAGTCAATGGGGAATATTCTTTTAGCAGAATGCTGTAAAGTTTTCATTGAGAAATCATTAACTGATGAATTTTATGTTTGAAATATTTATTGTCCAAATTATTATGATTGTGTTGAAATTATATGATCACGACATTTTTCCTATCATCTTCACCAGTTTTTAGTCCAATACCCCTGTACTCTGAGGTGTAGACAGAGAGCAGTGGACAAACATGTAGATGAAGTGTATACAAGACAAATCTAATGAGGACAGTGGTCTGAAGAGGACAGTATTCAGAAGAGTGTAGAGCGGGTGGCTGTGGCTCCGGGGTAGAGGTTGCCCATCAGTCCCAAAGTCAGTGGTTTGATCCCACCTCCGGTTCAAGAAATAAGTGATTACATTTACAGGAAAGACCCAACACCCCACCATGAGCAGCACTAGGGCGAGACAGTGGCGAGGAAAAAACTTTTTAAGAAGCAGAAACTCAAGCAGAACCAGACTCCAGGGTGGGCGCCATCCGCCTCGACTGCTGTTGAGGAAAGAAAGAGGAAGAAGGTGTAGTGATGGGAGGACAGCAGTGTGAGGACAGTAGTACAGGGATATCGCCTGACAAACCAGTGGTTCTGAATTAGATGCTGAATCAGATTTGGTGTCAATTTAGAGTCTCCAATCAGCCTAAGCTGCATGTTTTGGGATTTCCGGGAGGAAACTGAGTACTCCAGGAGAAAACCCACGAGTATGCAACCCACACACAGAGGAGCAGAGGATGATGCTGAGGAGCTCTTCAGAGGCCACAGTGGCACCATCAAGGCACCGTGTTGCCCAGAACTATGAGCGTTTTCCCAACACAACTCCAAAAATCACAGGTGGGTCAATAGAGGATATACCTATGACAACACCTCCCGTCAGCTCCACCCAGAGCCCTAACGCACTGATGGTGATATCACATGCATACTCTACAGATGCCCTGTAAATGCGATCAAGAAAGGAGTTGTGATGGAAAACCTTCAGAAAGATTGACCCCTTCCTCATCGACGCCGATGCTTCTTCAGGACCGCTCCCTCCTCATCCACAGGCCAGGAAGCGCTGGAAGGAACTCCTCCTCGTCCTCGTCCTTGTCCTCGTCCTCGTCTCCTTCTCCTCCTCTGGCTCTGTGTCGTCTGAAAATCTAAAGGACGTTAAATACTCCAGCCATCCTCAGTAGAATTAACAACAATGTGAAAGACTTTAACAATTCAGAGACAAGTGGAGGTGAATATTTCCTACTAGTCATGGCTGAGATGAGCAGAGGAAATAATCTCACCAAGTTTCATACTCCCTCTCTCCTTTTCTGATGACAGGCTGCAGTCCGTTTGTGGAGGCTGATTGATTGTTCCTGGTTCTGTTGCCTGAATGGGTCCTGGGTCTGCTTCCCGGATAGGTCCTGGCTCCGCCGTCTCACCGATCCTGGTTCAGTAGTGCAGCTTTTGCTTGCCTGCAGAGTTTCACTGCTGCCAAAGAAGGAAGTCACTCTGTTATATTCACAGCCAAAAAAATCTAGCATGTAAGTTTTCATATTTGTGAAGCAAATCTGTGATCAAGTTAGAAATATGAATATATATATGAACATATAAACAAGTTTTATGTGAGTGTCCTAATGACCGACACTACACTAGTCTTACTTCCAAGGTGAAAGACAAACATACCAATAGCTTACTACATTATTTGTAGAGTTACAGGTTACACTACAAAATTCCTGCCAGGATATCTACAACATTAATGCTACTAAAACTGTATTAACCAGAACCACAGCTTCAGTCTACAGTTTCTATCTGTAATAATCTTGGTTTTAAATTGAAATATCTTTACATCTGGGAAACTATATATTTTTAACTGACATTATGACAGAGCCACATATCATTCACATGTCAGACGGTCAGAAAATGACTGGTGATATCTTTAATGGATGATAAATGACTTGGTGTATGCCTGTATTGTCTGATCATCTGTATACACAACAATAATATTTAAAGAGTCCCATCTCCCACCACACTTGCAAACACACCACCTTATAGTTTCTGGGGAACAGCAGAGCAGTGAATCTGCTGGGGCTGAAGGGGCTGACGGATGAACTGGATGATGAACTGCTCCGTTTCATCATGAATCCTGATTTTCTTCAAGAGCACAAAAAAGGAAACATGGATGAAAGAGAAGAACAAGTTATGTTGATTCCTTTTCATTAAGTGATCATCTCATGTTAAAGAGCTCAGTGTTAAGCTGTGTCCCTGAGCTCTGATCCAAACCAAACTGATCCAAACCACCAGCTGCTACGACTTCATCTTCAATGTCAGTTTCATAAATGGAAACATACACATAGAGATTCTATGAAAACTACATTACACAAATGATGAAACAACAGTAAGACTGAGTATTAAGCTCCACTTTGTACTGACACCTCAGCTTTGTTTGACTTTTTTCTAAAAGAATCCTTCATCTCTGACTTTCAATGTGAGAAGGGAGAAACAAACAGTCACTTACCTGTATCACCTGAGATTCTCAGTCAGTCGAGTTGTTTTGGTTTACTAAAATGTTTGAGGTTCAATTCTTCTCTTCACACTTTTACACAGTAAAATGACTGGAAGATTATTCAGAACTGGCACCAAGCAAACTCCTGATGTGTGATGTGAGTTCTAGAATATCATTATTTCTAGAGGTTCTGGAGCATGTTTCAAATTCCATATGCAAATTAGCTACAGTTCCATATGCAAACTAGCTACTTTTCACCAAAGTAACTCAACTCAAATGTGAAGTAACTAATGACATTTACTCACTGCTCTCAAGTATAACACTGAGTTACTGATACCCTCCATATTCCCTGCAGCCACCAGTGGAACAAACAAGACCCAAAAATAATTCAAAGGATTCTTAGCTTAAGGACTACATCATTCATACTCCTCACTGAGTCTGTACTCCTCTCTGGTATGGTTTGGATCCATTTGTCCTCTTACAGGGAAGGGTCACTGCAAATCAGTCCAAAGTTGTTCTGAGTGATCACCTTTATCCTGTGGTCAAATATTACTATTCTGATGGGAGTGGTCTCTTCTAGGATGACAATGCTCCCATCCATAGAGCACGAGGGACCATACTGGGGTTCAAACCCAGATGTCTGCAAAATAATAACCCAGGTTTTTTTTTTCTTTTTTTTTTTTTTTTTTAGCAGTAAACATAATAACTTAGTGCCTCCAATTTGTTGAAGTCAAAGGGGGTTTGGCCTCACCCTTGGTGGTTGGGCACAGAGAATTAGAATAAGGATGTGGGTGGTGGATTCAGATGTTGGAGGGTATCCTCTTCAATACAGTGGCAAGAAAAAAGTAAAAGAACCCACTGGAATTATCTGCATTTATGTCTAAATTCATCTTAGGATATGATTTAATAATACAGAAATCATTATATTATTCCATTAGTCCATTTTAATTTAGTGAAAGAGATTATTAAGATTTAGTAAAACGAGTCCTGTCAATGAAACTAGATTGGAGATGTGGGTTAAAGCTACTTTGACTCAAAACTCTCAAACATTTTGAGTTTGCTATTCACAAGAATAATCTGCTGATGTTAACCATGCCTTAAAAAGATCTCTGAGGTCTTAGGATCAAGAATTGTTAATTTGCATAAAGTTGGAAAAGGTTACAGAGTCATCTCAAAGAGTTATTCAGAAGATATTCATCCGTCCATGACAATGAATAAAACTATAAATGCCATGAATATAAAAGCAATTAACTGAAATCATTTAATTAAGGTAATCATTTTATTCAGGGTGTAGTTTTGGTTTTGGCCAAAATAATATGCCAACCCAGTGTCATGGCAGTTTGTGAAATAGTCACGAAATGATTTGTGAAATTGATTCGTGCACATGGACACCAATTTTCCTTTTTTTTTCTCGTGCCACTCAGCACATCTTTCAAACTAATGTATTTCAATTGGAACAAAAGTATCTTTGCACCACATTTTTGTTTCTGTCACTCAGGATTTCACAGCACAGAAGTTTTGTTGTTTTTTCTCATTAGTTTGTCATTTTTTAATTAAATGTCTTAACTGATAATTGCTGCTCTATCTTGTGCTTCTGGGTTTTTATATTCCTCATTTATTTTGTACTTGAGCATACATATGGGTGACAAATTAAAGGAAAAACCTGGATGAACATGTGGAGAAACATGTTGCTGTGGCAACAATGGATTCCTTCTGAAGGCCCATAATATATTTAGGGGGGAGATATTTATTTACCTGCTGTATTTTCAAGAGGAGCTGATGCCAACCAAGGCAAACCTTTCCTCAGTGTTATACATGTTCGAGCTCATGCTACAAAGTGTGAGGTATGTTTAATATTTTTGTATCATATGTGCATTTTTAATTTAGTTTAGAAGCACTTTAATAATATGAATTTAAAGTTACTGCCTGATATTATACAACTTTTTTCCTATTCCAGCCACGCTTCACTGACAGATAAAATGGAGTGTTTTAGACTGCACATCATAACCACATTATTTGCTTCATGTATTTCTAGACAGCAGTAAGCCTCGCCACTGCCTTCGAAGGAAGCTGGCAGAAGACAAAAAGCTCCTTCTTCAAGAGATGCAGAAGTACATCAGTTTTATTCAGGGTGCCACACACACTGATGTAGCTTTGGTGGAGCATTCCCTAACTAGAGAGAGCACTGTGTCCCCAGTATGGCCATGGTAGGTTCATGGCAGTGGTATGTTCGTTTCCAGCTGCTTCATAATTTATTTATAGTTCTGCTATATAAGGTACACTGGGGCTGAGCTGTTTCAATATTCATATGGTTATGGGTGTATTTTCATTTTTCTTATTACGTATTATTTTGATTTAAAAAAAGGTTTTAGAAGTTTGTAGTTTTGATATTTTGGAATGCTATTCTGCAAGATTGTCTCATGTTTAACTGTTTTTAGCAAATGTCACAATCAAGACACAAATGCATGATCAAGTGATGTTAACAATGCAACTGTGAGAGGAAAAAAGCCTTTTGGTGTTGGAGATGGTGCAACATTACGCATGTTTGCAGAACCTGGCAGTGGTTCTCAAGAACAAGGAGGCTGAGGAGGCAAAAGCTATTAAAATATGTGTTTCAAAAAAAAACAAAAGAAAAAGATAAAAAGAGAGAGACCAAATCATTCACAGTCACAGAACTTGGATGGAGTGAATAGTCATTGCTCTATTTGCTGTGGTAATTTGGCTTGTAATCTGGCTTTAAGATTGTATGATGAACACTGGAGTGGATTTGGACTAGTCACTGACCAAGCATCATGTACACTGATTACATAAAGAGAGGGGGTAGGATCAGATAAGTTATTCATTTCCTCCTACTCCTTTTCGGACATATTTATTATATTTATTTTGTTGTTTATTTAATTTTTGTCTTATACATTTACTGTTCATTTTATTGACTGTTTTGTTTGTTTATATATTTTTCTTTTTTTCCCTTTAACATAATCGAAATAAACTAAACTAGTAAACCATACAGCTGAAACAATTCAGTAAGACTGTAAAGTCTGTCACACTTGCTTGAGAGATGTGCAAATCCAGTGGCAAGAAAAAGTCAAAAATGTGATGTGATATTCATCAAAGTCACAAGTACTGACAAACACAGTGTGCTTAAACTAACAACATACAATTCTAATCTTCATTATCTTTACTGAACACACCAACATCACAGTGATGGTGGAAAAAGTAAGTGATCGCTTGGATTCAATAACTGGTTGAACCTCCTTCAGCAGCAATGACGTATACCAGTAGGCATCAAATGTCCACTTCCAATATCTTAGTGCAGTGCCCAGGGTATGCTATGAGAGAGATCATATCTCTAAATATGTTGTTTAGGATGAAACAGGTCCCTGGAATATAGAGATTTGGTCGCTATATGGGAGAATGCATGACGGTGGGCTAAAACATCCCAGTGAGCCTGTAAACGCACGCAAGTTCATAAAAACACTGTTCAATGTGTATCAGAAAGCACAAAATCTCACGGTCCAGACACAATTTACAGCTTGTCTCTATTATAAACTGTTCAAAAGTTATTTCATGTTTTGTAGAGTACGTACAGGCCTGGCGTGACAGTGCAGCAACGCTACGCTGGGTTTTAGAGGGAAAAGGAATATTATATAAATATATGTCATATATATATATGTCAAAAATTACAGTATAAATACATATAAAACTGCATTAAAACATGTGGTGCAACCTGGTGCAACATTTCATTTTATTCATTGCACATTTCATATCATCCATTGCACATTTTATTCTGTTTTATTTTATTCTATTCTTATCTTACCTTTTTTTTTTTTTTAAATGTACATATGTATAATGTGTCTATAGTTGGTTTTTCTGTCTGTATATTTTTAAGTATTGTGTCTTTGTCTGTCTTTTTCGCAAGCCGAAAGCTACCAAACAAAATTTAGTTATGTGTATGCATAATGACAATAAAGAATTCTTGATTCTTGATTCTTGATAGTGAAAGTTGCCCCTAACAGTGATATTTTGTCAATAAGTTATGGGACTTGTTAAACTTTGCTCATTTGCACATCTATAGAATTATCAGTACCTTTGTGCATATGTCTACACCATGTTTCTAGTTTTCAACACTTTATTATTTTGCTTAAATTATAGTCACATGCTGCATATTCAGAGGGAGGGATGGGTTTTTTGCCCCTAATAAAAGATTAATGAGGACTCTTTGATTTTAACTTTATAGAAAATTGTGGTTGGACACAGCTACACTTACAACTGACTGAAACCAGACAGGTATGGGAGAAGTAGTCAACTAAGTTTTTTATAGTTAAATATGATGATGAAACCTCTCAGGGTGAGATGTGACTGTCAGAACACACGCGCTGTCAGAACGGACCTGAAGGTTCCATGGCTGCCATGGTTTTTTGCAGGTGCATCATTCAGACCTGATCATCATTCAAACACAAACATCCTCATTAAGCACTGGATGATTTCTTTGAAAAGAGACCCATGGTGCATCTGTGCATCTTATCGAGCATCTACCTGACAGCTACTGTCACTGATGAAGGATTATTTGTGAAAATGAGATAAAAAGAAAACTCATTTAAACCCATGTTGTTTTCGATGCATTGACTGCTAATACTGGCAATATTTTCAACTACCAGTGTAATTAAACGAAATGTAACTTTTGACTGTCTTAGTGTTAAGCTTGCTTAAAGAAACCAATATACTTCCTTGGACATTTCTGATTCCTTTAATCCTGAACTGTTAGCATGCTGAGTACGTAGCCTATGAATGACTCTTTCTATATCTTCTAACTTATGCCATAAATGTACATCTAGTAATGAAACACCACATCATCGAGGCTCACATTCGGATTCTGAGTTCATTTAGTTCATTACTTGAGGATTTAACTATTAGTCCTTTGTCTGCCCAAACATTAGAGACAATAAAGATAGAAAAAATCATCAAAATGAAGAGGGAGAAAATTAAGGAAAAAAGGAGAGGAAAGGAGGTGGGAGGGCAACATTGTAAACCTCTAATGTAAAGGTAAATATTTCATTTTATCAGTTTTCATGTAATGATGAATTAATCTGTCTGAGTTTTTAACTACAGCCTGTTCTGTCTTATTTACCTTTAGAGAGGAGGAGGAGGTGGAGGGCAACGCATGAAGAGTCCACCATCCCTCAAACAACATAAGCATCAGTTTATTTCATATTGTTTAAATGATACATGAATAATCATGTTCACATTTGTTCTCTGAAAACTGAATTGTATTATTCCCCCTTTAATGCATTTTCTTTAGAAAGAGGAGAAAGATGATGACTGAAAAAGAGACTGAGGATGAGAAAAGGAGAGGACAAAATGTGAAAGAAAACAAGAGAGAGAGGAGGTGGAGGGAACTAGCGTGACATAAATCCTCTCATATAAAGGTAATTATCCATTTATCAATATTATTATTATCAGATTTGATGCGTTCATTATTTAGTTATTTGAAGTTTCAGCCAGTACTACCTTTTACTGCCATTTTGTTTTAAAAGGAGAAACAATTGAGACATTAAAGAGAAAATCATTAAGCGAGGAGAGGAAAAATTAAATAAGAAAAAAAAGGAGAGAGGTGGGAGGCAGTGTGTCCTGTTTGCCCAGTCATGTAAAGGTAAATATTTCATGTTATTATCACTTTTCATGTGTGATGAATTAAACCTCAGTTTACCTGATTCCTAGTTTAAACTACAGCCTGATTATCTTTTATTTTTCTTTAGAAAGATGATAAAGGAGGAGAGGAGAGGAGGTGGGAGAGCGATTTGAGGCCTTTTGAGATGTGTCTTTAACTTGCCATTTATTTTTACAGAAGAAAAAATTTAGAGATGAGGAGGAGAGGAGGTGGGAGGCAGTATGACATATAAACCCCTCTCATAAAGGTAAATATCCATTTATCTAACATTATCAGATTTTGAGTTCATTTAGTTCAAGAGTTGAAAGATTTAACTATTATTACTCCCTTTTGTCTGTCATTTATTTTAAGGAAAGGAAACGTTACATACTCCAGCTTCCTTCCACAGTCTAAAGACATGTGCATTAGGTTAACTTCTGGTGACTCTCTGCATAGGTGTGAATGTGAGTGTGAATGGTTGTTTGTCTATACAGTCATGGAAAAAAATTATTAGACCACCTGTTCTTCAATTTCTTGTTCATTTTAATGCCTGGTACCACTAAAGGTACATTTGTTTGGACAAATATAATGATAACAACAAAAATAGCTCATAAGAGTTTAATTTAGAGCTGATAGCTAATAAATTTCCATAGTTTTTCTTGATAATAACAAAATCCTTAAGTTCTTACATCAATAAGCTGTAATTTGTACTGCAAAACAGTCTTTTAGGCATTCCATATTTTCTTTTCTGTCTCTTGGTCACCAGTACACACAGGGTAGTACTTGATTGCATAACCATTGTTTTGATATTTCTGTACATACTCTCCACAACTGACATTGTTCTGCTGTCACAGCAGCCCATTCCCTGTTACTGATTAAATAAATTTGCTTTGTTTTGAGCTTGTGGTTCTCCATTTTGAGTTTGATGACTTTCTACAGGTTTCCATTGGTTTAGATCTGTGGTGATTGAGCAGGCCAAGCGTGGTTTGAATGTTCTGGTTCTCCATCAGGCTTTAACTGACCTTGCCGTGTGGCAAGGGCATTGTCTTGTTAAAATCCGGTGTTCAAGGCAGGAAAAGAAATTTTCAACTGATGGAGAAGACTGTTTTGAAGAGTAGCCCTGTACATGACTGGTTCATTCCTCTTCACACAATTGCATTGCCCTGTTCCACCCATACTGAAACAACCCCAGATCATCACTGATCCACCCCATGTTTTACTGTAAAGGCAAGACAGTCTAGTTTGTAGGCCTCCAGGCTTCCTCTAACCAATGCTAGAGATTGGCTGGGTGAGCATCAACTCAAAGTGGATTCATAACTGAAGAAGAACCTTAGCCCAGTATCAACAGTCAATCTTGTGATCCCTAGCAAAAGTAACTGGGCCCCTTCCATGCCTTTCGTTCAGTGATGAAGAACTTCTTCGATGCCCTGTGTGACTTCAGACCAGCTTCAAAGTGAGTTTGAACTGTCCTTGCAATCACATTTCGACAGTACTTACTCTTTTAAGGTCCTGAGTCTATGACGATTCTGACACAGGAGCGGATGAGTGCAGTCATCGTGGGAGTGAAGAGCGTTTCTACTCGACCAGCTAGCAATTTAGTGAAGTACCATGTTACGACATTTTTTCTTGGTGTAATGAGCGGCTGTCTTGCAGATCTTCAGTTTTTGACACCTGTATCTCTCATGCCACTTTCCAGCAGTGCCAAGATGGCTGCCTTTGTGGCCACATAATTCTTTTGTTTTAGGCATTATGTGGTGACAACTTCAGGTTGTGCTTTCGGCAGATATAGCGGGAAACCACTCCAGGCCTTTGCATGTGCAGTGCTGCTTATGACATGAAATGGCCTCTTATATACCCTAGAATATTCAATTCAGCAAGCATGTCAAATAGGACATAACGATATTGTAATCAGTTGCATTTTGTTGTGTTCATTGTATTGCTGAGTAATATACTACCTTTAGTATTACCAGGCATTAAATGAACAAGAATTGAAGAAAACAGGGTGGTCTAATAATTTTTCCATGACTGTATGTATTGGAGCTGTGATGGACTGGTGATCTGTACAAGGTTCTTCCGCCTCTCACCCAATGACAGCTGGGATAGAGCTCCAGCCCCGGTGACCATAATGGATAAGTGTAGATAATGGATGGATGAAACAATTACAGAGAAGAGACAGCAGAGATGAGAAAAAAGAGGAGAGGAGAGGTGGGAGGACAACGTGAAAGTGAACACTCTCTCATATAAAGGTGAAACAACGTCTCTGTGACTTTCATCGTTTAATAACTTGAAGACTGGTCTGAAATAGCTGACTCTTCTTGTGTTTTCCTTAGCATGTAAACTATTGAACACGTTTCTACAAAATTTTATCATGATCAAACTGTTCAAAAACAAGTGTTTGAAATACAAAGTGACAACAAAAGGCGTCTCAGTTTGGTTTCTATGTAATGCTTTCCCTTAGTTTTACTTTTGCAATTGATGCTATATGGGAAAATCAGAAGACACTGTACCATTGTATTTGCTATATTATATCAGTACACATCAACACCCATCTCAAAGTTCAACTTCAGTTAAACAGTCACATTAAGTGTATGTAAATAAAAGTCTTTCAAAGTACCCAGATGAATTAATGTAGTTCTTTCGCGACCAATGCATGATGGAAACACACAGAAGAAAGCAAATGTAAAACCAGTGAGGACATCTGCTGGACAGAATATAATAATCCAGTCTCAGCAAGAAACTCAACCATGACAGATTAACCTAATCCTGACTCTCATCTGGAATCGTCTGGAATAATAGTTTTCCTTATGTGTAAAGACTATAAAAGTACACTCCAGTTGTAAAATTGGTCACACCTGATCTAGTTTGCCACTGAACTGCTTCCTCTTAAATGATCCCTGACATGATGTGCAGCAAGAGAGAAACAACTGATTCTCTGGATTTAGAACATAACACATTTTACTAAATTTGAGGTAAGCCTCCTGATGAAGTTGTCTACTGCACTGATTCTCAACCAACAGACACCATCATCCAGATTGCAGTCTGCTCGTTCAAGCTCTTTTACAGGCTGAGAAGCCATCCCTAGATTTAATATGTCTTATGAAGAAGGCTTGGTTCAGACACTGGCCTGCAATTGATGATACAAACATCAGACTGTATGTTACAAAATGTCATGGGAACATAAATGGTTTTCATGGAGCCAAACACAAGACAGATGAGTTTCAACAATAATGGTAGCGAGGATCCATCTCATGAAACAGGTCAATAGGGAATATTCTTTAGCAGAATGCTGTGAGTAAGTTTTATTGAAGAAATCATTAAACTATTAATTTTTTATATTTTGAAACTATTGTCAAATTATTGATTGTGTTCAAATTATACGCCGATGATGTTTTCCTATATTACCCAATTTTTATAGTCCAATACCCCCTGTACTCTGAGGTGTAGACAGTAGAGAGCAGTGGACAAACATGTAGACAGAAGTGTATACAAGACAACGAATGGAGGACAGTGGTCTGAAGAGGACAGCATTCAGAGAGTGTAGGTGGGTGGCTGTAGCTCCGGGGAGTGGGTTGCCATCAATTTAAAGTCAATTGGTTTGATCATCACACTCAGTTTTTGCGTGCTGAAATAAGGATTACATTTACAGAAAAGACCCAGCAATTCCCACCATGAGCAGCACTGGGCGACAGTGGCGAGGAAAAACTTTTAAGAAGCAGAAACCTCGAGCAGAACCAGACTCAGGGTGGGCGGCCATCTGCCTCGACCGGTTGGGTTGAGAAAGAAAGAGGAAGAAGGTAGTAGTGATGGGAGACGCCCAGTGTGACAAACCAGTGATTGAATTAGATAGATCAGATTTGGTGTCAGTTTAAGTCTCAATCAGCCTAAGCTGCATGTTTTGGGATTGTGGGAGGAAACTGGGTGCAGAAAACCCACGCAGACACGGGAGGCATGCAGCTCACACACAGAGGGCAGAGGACAGTTGAGGAGCCTACAGCGAGGCCACAGTGCTAACCACCAGGCACCGTGCTGCCCAGAACTGTAGGCGTTTTCCCAACACAACTCCAAAAAATCACAGGTGGGTCAATGGGGGATATACCTGTGACAGCACCTCCGTCAGCTCCACCCAGAGCCTAGCACTGATGGGTGATATCACGCATACTCTACACAGATGCCTGTGTGAAATACATCAAGAAAAGAGGTTGTGGAAAACCTTCCTGAAAGATTGACTCCTCCTCATCGGCGACGATGCGGCAGAACGTCCTCATCCAGGTCAGGAAGCGCTGGAAGAACTCGTCACAAATCCTCAAGTCCCCTCGTCTCCCTTCTCCTCCTCTCTGGCTCTGTCGTCTGAAAATCAAAAGGACGTTAAATACTCCAGCCTTGCGTCCTCAGTAGAATTAACAACAATGTGAAGACTTTAACAATTCCAGAGACAAGTGGGTGAATATTTCCTGCCAGACATGGCTGAGATGAGCAGAGAAATAATCTCACCAAGTTTCATACTCCCTTCTCTCTCCTTTTCTAGTGACTGCAGAATCCGTTTGTAGGCTGATTGATTGTTCTAGTTCTGTTGCCTAGATAGGTCCTAGGTCTGCTTCCGGATGGGTCCTGGCTCCGCCGTCACGATCCTGGTTCAGTAGTGCAAGCACACTTGCCTGCAGAGTTCACTGCTGCCAAAGAGAGGAAATCACTCTGTTATATTCACAGCCAAAATCTAGCATGTAAGTTTCATATTTGTGAAGAGCAAATCTGTGATCAGAGACTTTAGAAATACGATATATGAATATATAAACAAGTTTTATGTGAATGTCCTAATGACACTACACTGAATCTTACTTCAAGGTGAAAGACAAACATGCAATAACACCATTATTTGTGGGTACAGGTTACACTACAAAATTCCTGGATATCTACAACATTAATGCTACTAAAACTGTATTAACCAGAACCACAGCTGATCTACAGTTTCTATAATAATCTTGGTTTTAAATTGGAAATATCTTTACATCTGAAACTATATTTTAACTGACATTATGACAGAGCCATATCATTCACATGTCAGACGGTCAGAAAATGACTGGTGATATCTTTGTGGATGATAAATGACTTGGTGCTACCTGTGGCAGCCGATCATCTGTATACAACAATAATATTTAAAGTCCCATCTCACCACCTTGCAAACACACCTTATAGTTTCTGGGAACAGCAGGCAGTGAATCTGCTGGGGCTGAAGGGGCTGACGGATGTTTGAAATACAAAGTGACAACAAAAGGAAACGTCTCAGTTTGGTTTCTGTGCTTAATGCTTTACCACATGGTTTTACTTTTGCAATTGATGCTATATATGGGAAAATCAGAAGACACTGTACCATTGTATTGCTATATTATGTCAAGTACATCAACACCCATCTCCAAAGTTCAACTTCAGTTAAATGATCACATTAAGTGTATGTAAATAAAAGTCTTTCAAAGTACCCAGATGAATTAATGTGGACTAACTACTTTGACCAATGCATGATGGAAACACAGAAGAAAGCAAATGTAAAACCCAGTGAGGACATCTGCTGGACAAGTATAACCAATCCAGTCTCAGCAAGAAACTCAGCCATGACAGATGAACCTAATCCTGACTCTCATCTGGAATCGTCTGGAATAATAGTTTCATATGTGTAAAAGACTATAAAGTACCTCCAGTTGTAAAATTGGTCACCTGATCTAGTTTTGCCACTGAACTGCTTCCTGCTTAAACCAGTCCCTGACATGATGTGCAGCAAGAGAGAGAGAGCAACTGCTGATTCTCTGGATTTAGAACACCAACACGTTTTTACTAAATTTGAGGAGGTAAGCCTCCTGATGAAGTTGTCTACTGCACTGATTCTCAACCAACCAGACACCATCATCAGATTGCATGATCTATCGTTCAAACTCTTTTTACAGGCTGAAATGTCCCCTAGATTTAATGTGTCTTGTGAAGGCTTGGGGATTCAGACACTGGCCTGCACAGTGCAGTACAGTACAAACAGCTCAGACTGTATGTTACAAAAATGTCATGGGAACATAAATGGTTTTCATGGAGCCAAACACCAAAGACAGATGAGTTTCAGCAATAAGCCAGTGTGTCAGGGATCCATCTCATGAAACAGGTCAATGGGGAATATTCTTTTTAGCAGAATGCTGTATGAGTAAGTTTTATTGAAAGAAATCATTAAACTGATGAATTTTTATGTTTGAAATATTTATTGTCCAAATTATTATGATTGTGTTCAAATTATACATCGATGATGTTTTTCCTATCTTCACCCAGTTTTTATAGTCCAATACCCCCTGTACTCTGAGGTGTAGACAGTAGAGAGCAGTGGACAAACATGTAGACAGAAGTGTATACAAGACAACGAATGGAGGACAGTGGTCTGAAGAGGACAGCATTCAGAAGAGTGTAGAGTGGGTGGCTGTGGCTCCGGGGTGAGTGGCTGCCCATCAGTCCCAAAGTCATGGTTTGATCCCCAAGCCTCCGGCTTCATGGCGTGCTGGAAATAAGGATTACATTTACAGAGAAAAGACCCAACACCCCACCATGAGCAGCACTAGGCGACAGTATGCAGGAAAAACTTTTAAGAAGCAGTAGAAACCTTGAGCAGAACCAGACTTCAGGGTATGCCATCTGCTCCCGACTGGTTGGGTTGAGAAAAGAAAGAGAAGAAGGTAGTAGTGATGGAGACAGCAGTGTGTAGAGGACAGTAGTAATAGGATATCGCTTCTGACAAACCAGTGGTTCTGAATTAGATGAATCAGATTTGGTGTCAATTTAGAGTCTCCAATCAGCCTAAGCTGCATGTTTTGGGATTGTGGGAGGAAACTGGAGTACCCAGAGAAAACCCACGCAGACACGGGGAGAGCATGCAAACTCCACACACAGAGGAGCAGAGGACAGTTGAGGAGTCAGAGGCACATAGTATAACCACCAAGGCACCATGTATGCCCAGAACTATGAGCTTCCCAACACAACTCCAAAAATCACAGGTGGGTCAATAGAGGATATACCTATGACAACACCTCAGCTCCACCCAGAGCCCTAACGCACTGATGGTGATATCACATGCATACTCTACAGATGCCCTGTGTGAAATACATCAAGAAAGGAGTTGTGATGGAAAACCTTCACAGAAAGATTGACTCTCCTCATCGACGTCGATGCAGCTGCAGAACGTCCTCCTCATCCAGGTCAGGAAGCGCTGGAAGGAACTCGTCCTCGTCCCGCCCCGCCCTTGCCTCCTTCTCCTCCTCTGGCTCTGTGTCGTCTGAAAATCCAAAGGACGTTAAATACTCCAGCCGTCCTCAGTAGAATTAACAACAATGTGAAAGACTTTAACAATTCAGAGACAAGTGGAGGTGAATATTTCCTACCAGACATGGCTGAGATGAGCAGAGGAAATAATCTCACCAAGTTTCATACTCCCCTTCTCTCTGATGACAGGCTGCAGTCCGTTTGTGGAGGCTGATTGATTGTTCCTGGTTCTGTTGCCTGAATGGGTCCTGGGTCTGCTTCCCGGATAGGTCCTGGCTCAGCCGTCTCACCGATCCTGGTTCAGTAGTGCAGCTTTTGCTTGCCTGCAGAGTTTCACTGCTGCCAAAGAAGGAAGTCACTCTGTTATATTCACAGCCAAAAATCTAGTAAATATTTGACTCTTCTTATGTTTTCCTTATGAGCCAAACTAGTGAACCACGTTTCTACAAAGAATTTTTGTCATGATCAAACTGTTCAAAAACAAGTGTTTGAAATACAAAGTGACAACAAAAGGAAACGTCTCAATTTGGTTTCTGTGTAATGCTTTACCACATGGTTTTACTTTTGCAATTGATGCATATATGGGAAAATCAGAAGACACTGTACCATTGTATTGCTATATTATGTCAAGTACATCTTACCCATCTCCAAAGTTCAACTTCAGTTAAATAGTCCACATTAAGTGTATAAATAAAGTCTTTCAAAGTGCAGATGAATTATTAGACTAACTACTTTGACCAATGCATACAGTGGAAACACAGAAGAAAACAAATATAAAACGGTAGGGACATCTGCTGGACCATTAACCAATCCAGTCTCAACAAGAAACTCAGCATGACAGATGAACCTAATCCTGACTCTCATCTGGAATCGTCTGGAATAATAGTTTCATATGTGTAAAGACTATAAGAAAGTACCTCCAGTTGTAAGGTGGTCACCTGATCTAGTTTTGCCACTGAACTGCTTCCTACTTAAACCAGTCCCTGACTTTGATGTGCAGCAAGAGAGAGCAACTGCACAGTTCTCTGGATTTAGAACAACACGTTTTACTAAATTTGAGGTAAACCTCCTGATGAAGTTGTCTACTGCACTGATTCTCAACCAACTTAGACTGTCATGGATTGCATGATCTATCGTTCAAACTCTTTTACAGGCTGAAATGTCCCTACGTTGTGCTGTCTTGTGAAGGCTTGGGGATTCAGACACTGGCCTGCACACAGTGCAGTGACCTAAACAACTCAGACTGTATGTTACAAAAATGTCATGGGAATAAATGGTTTTCATGGGGTAGTACCAAAGACAGATGAGTTTCAGCAATAAGCCAGTGTGAGGGATCCATCTCATGAAACAGGTCAATGGGAATATTCTTTTTAGCAGAATGCTGTAAAGTTTATTGAAAGAAATCATTAAACTGATCGTTTATATTTGAAATATTTATTGTCCAAATTATTATGATTGTGTTGAAATTATACATCGACGATATTTTTCCTATCTTCACCCAGTTTTTATAGTCCAATACCCCCTGTACTCTGAGGTGTAGACAGTAGAGAGCAGTGGACAAACATGTAGACAGAAGTGTATACAAGACAACGAATGGAGGACAGTGGTCTGAAGAGGACAGCATTCAGAAGAGTGTAGAGCGGGGTGGCTGTGGCTCCGGGGGTAGAGTGGGTTGCCCATCAGTCCCAAAGTCAGTGGTTTGATCCCCGGCTCCTCCGGTCTGCGTGCTGAAATAAGGATTACATTTACAGAGAAAGACCCAACAATTCCCACCATGAGCAGCACTAGGCGACAGTGGCGAGGAAAAACTTTTAAGAAGCAGAAACCTCGGGCAGGAACCAGACTCAGGGTGAAGCCATCACCTGGGCCAGTTTAAGTTGAAAGAAGAGGAAGAAGGTAGTAGTGATGGGAGGACCTTGGTGTGAAGGACAGTAGTACAGGGGGATATAAACTCTGACAAACCAGTGGTTCTGAATTAAGATGAATCAGATTTGGTGTCAATTTAGAGTCGTCAGCCTAAGCTACCATGTTTTGGGATTGTGGGAGGAAACTGGGAGTACCAGAAAACCCACGCAGACACGGGAGGCATGCAAACTCCACACACAGAGGAGCAGGGGACAGTTGAGGAGCTCTGTGAGGCCTGAGTGCTAACCACCTGAGGCACGTGCTGCCCAGAACTATAAGCGTTTCCCAAGCAGCTCAAAAATCACAGGTGGGTCAATAGAGGATATGCCTGTGACAACACCTCCGTCAGCTCACCAGAGCCCTAACGCACTGATGGTGATATCACATGCATACTCTACAGATGCCTAGTAACGAAATACATCAAGAAAGGAGTTGTGATGGAAAACCTTCACAGAAAGATTGACTCTTCCTCATCGACGTCGATGCAGCTGCAGAACGTCCTCCTCATCCAGGTCAGGAAGCGCTGGAAGGAACTCCTCCTCGTCCTCGTCCTTGTCCTCGTCCTAGTCGTCTCCTTCTCCTCCTCTGGCTCTGTGTCGTCTGAAAATCTAAAGGACGTTAAATACTCCAGCCATCCTCAGTAGAATTAACAACAATGTGAAAGACTTTAACAATTCAGAGACAAGTGGAGGTGAATATTTCCTACCAGACATGGCTGAGATGAGCAGAGGAAATAATCTCACCAAGTTTCATACTCCCCTTCTCTCTCCTTTTCTGAGATGACAGGCTGCAGTCCGTTTGTGGAGGCTGATTGATTGTTCCTGGTTCTGTTGCCTGAATGGGTCCTGGGTCTGCTTCCCGGATAGGTCCTGGCTCCGTCGTCTCACCGATCCTGGTTCAGTAGTGCAGCTTTTGCTTGCCTGCAGAGTTTCACTGCTGCCAAAGAAGGAAGTCACTCTGTTATATTCACAGCCAAAAAAATCTAGCATGTAAGTTTTCATATTTGTGAAGCAAATCTGTGATCAAGTTAGAAATATGAATATATATATGAACATATAAACAAGTTTTATGTGAGTGTCCTAATGACCGACACTACACTAGATACTTACTTCCAAAGTGAAAGGAACAAACATACCAATAACACTACATTGTTGTGGAATTTACAGTTTACACTACCGAAATTCCTGCCGGGATATCTGCTTATTAATGCTACTAAAACTGCTTAGAACCACAACTTCCAGTCTACAGTTTCTATCTGTAATAATCTGGTTTAAATTGGAAATATCTTTACATCTGAAACTATATATTTTTAACTGACATTATGACAGAGCCATATCATTCACATGTGTCAGGCCGGTCAGAAAATGACTGGTGATATCTTTAATGGATGATAAATGACTTGGTGTATGCCTGTATTGTCCTGATCATCTATATACACAACAATAATATTTAAAAGAGTCCCATCTCACCACACTTGCAAACACACCCACCTTATAGTTTCTGGGGAACAGCAGAGCAGTGAATCTGCTGGGGCTGAAGGGGCTGACGGATGAACTGGATGATGAACTGCTCCGTTTCATCATGAATCCTGATTTTCTTCAAGAGCACAAAAAAGGAAACATGGATGAAAGAGAAGAACAAGTTATGTTGATTCCTTTTCATTAAGTGATCATCTCATGTTAAAGAGCTCAGTGTTAAGCTGTGTCCCTGAGCTCTGATCCAAACCAAACTGATCCAAACCACCAGCTGCTACGACTTCATCTTCAATGTCAGTTTCATAAATGGAAACATACACATAGAGATTCTATGAAAACTACATTACACAAATGATGAAACAACAGTAAGACTGAGTATTAAGCTCCACTTTGTACTGACACCTCAGCCTTGTTTGACTTTTTTCTAAAAGAATCCTTCATCTCTGACTTTCAATGTGAGAAGGGAGAAACAAACAGTCACTTACCTGTATCACCTGAGATTCTCAGTCAGTCGAGTTGTTTTGGTTTACTAAAATGTTTGAGGTTCAATTCTTCTCTTCACACTTTTACACAGTAAAATGACTGGAAGATTATTCAGAACTGGCACCAAGCAAACTCCTGATGTGTGATGTGAGTTCTAGAATATCATTATTTCTAGAGGTTCTGGAGCATGTTTCAAATTCCATATGCAAATTAGCTACAGTTCCATATGCAAACTAGCTACTTTTCACCAAAGTAACTCAACTCAAATGTGAAGTAACTAATGACATTTACTCACTGCTCTCAAGTATAACACTGAGTTACTGATACCCTCCATATTCCCAGCAGCCACCAGTGGAACAAACAAGACCCAAAAATAATTCAAAGGATCCTTAGCTTAAGGACTACATCATTCATACTCCTCACTGAGTCTGTACTCCTCTCTGGTATGGTTTGGATCCATTTGTCCTCTTACAGGGAAGGGTCACTGCAAATCAGTCCAAAGTTGTTCTGAGTGATCACCTTTATCCTGTGGTCAAATATTACTATTCTGATGGGAGTGGTCTCTTCTAGGATGACAATGCTCCCATCCATAGAGCACGAGGGACCATACTGGGGTTCAAACCCAGATGTCTGCAAAATAATAACCCAGGTTTTTTTTTCTTTTTTCTTTTTTTTTTTTAGCAGTAAACATAATAACTTAGTGCCTCCAATTTGTTGAAGTCAAAGGGGGTTTGGCCTCACCCTTGGTGGTTGGGCACAGAGAATTAGAATAAGGATGTGGGTGGTGGATTCAGATGTTGGAGGGTATCCTCTTCAATACAGTGGCAAGAAAAAAGTAAAAGAACCCACTGGAATTATCTGCATTTATGTCTAAATTCATCTTAGGATATGATTTAATAATACAGAAATCATTATATTATTCCATTAGTCCATTTTAATTTAGTGAAAGAGATTATTAAGATTTAGTAAAACGAGTCCTGTCAATGAAACTAGATTGGAGATGTGGGTTAAAGCTACTTTGACTCAAAACTCTCAAACATTTTGAGTTTGCTATTCACAAGAATAATCTGCTGATGTTAACCATGCCTTAAAAAGATCTCTGAGGTCTTAGGATCAAGAATTGTTAATTTGCATAAAGTTGGAAAAGGTTACAGAGTCATCTCAAAGAGTTATTCAGAAGATATTCATCTGTCCATGACAATGAATAAAACTATAAATGCCATGAATATAAAAGCAATTAACTGAAATCATTTAATTAAGGTAATCATTTTATTCAGGGTGTAGTTTTGGTTTTGGCCAAAATAATATGCCAACCCAGTGTCATGGCAGTTTGTGAAATAGTCACGAAATGATTTGTGAAATTGATTCGTGCACATGGACACCAATTTTCCTTTTTTTTTCTCGTGCCACTCAGCACATCTTTCAAACTAATGTATTTCAATTGGAACAAAAGTATCTTTGCACCACATTTTTGTTTCTGTCACTCAGGATTTCACAGCACAGAAGTTTTGTTGTTTTTTCTCATTAGTTTGTCATTTTTTAATTAAATGTCTTTAATGTCTTAACTGATAATTGCTGCTCTATCTTGTGCTTCTGGGTTTTTATATTCCTCATTTATTTTGTACTTGAGCGTACATATGGGTGACAAATTAAAGGAAAAACCTGGATGAACATGTGGAGAAACATGTTGCTGTGGCAACAATGGATTCCTTCTGAAGGCCCATAATATATTTAGGGGGGAGATATTTATTTACCTGCTGTATTTTCAAGAGGAGCTGATGCCAACCAAGGCAAACCTTTCCTCAGTGTTATACATGTTCGAGCTCATGCTACAAAGTGTGAGGTATGTTTAATATTTTTGTATCATATTTGCATTTTTAATTTAGTTTAGAAGCACTTTAATAATATGAATTTAAAGTTACTGTCTGATATTATGCAACTTTTTTCCTATTCCAGCCACGCTTCACTGACAGATAAAATGGAGTGTTTTAGACTGCACATCATAACCACATTATTTGCTTCATGTATTTCTAGACAGCAGTAAGCCTCGCCACTGCCTTCGAAGGAAGCTGGCAGAAGACAAAAAGCTCCTTCTTCAAGAGATGCAGAAGTACATCAGTTTTATTCAGGGTGCCACACACACTGATGTAGCTTTGGTGGAGCATTCCCTAACTAGAGAGAGCACTGTGTCCCCAGTATGGCCATGGTAGGTTCATGGCAGTGGTATGTCTGTTTTCAGCTGCTTCATAATAATTTATTTATAGTTCTGCTATATAGAGTACACTGAGCTGAGCTATTTCAATATTCATGTAGTTTATGGGTGTATTTTCATTTTTCTTATTACGTATTATTTT